>CAUYPO010105583.1:0-24175 GCA_963574435.1 Cheirogaleus major
AACTGGACTTTTCCATGTTGCAATGGATTAAAAAAAGTTCTTTGTACCTACCGTGTTTCCCTGAAAATAAGACCTACCCATAAAATAAGCCCTAGCAGGATGTCTCCCACCTCGAAAATAAGACCTAGTGACGGGCGTGGCTACGCAGCGCATCTGCACAACCCATGCATGTCGTCGCGGAGCGGTCAAGAAGAAGAGCAGCCCTTCTCATCTGCCCCATGAGAGCTCTGTGGCTTGATATGAGAGATCGGGGCCAATGGTTCTAAAGGAAATGGAGTCGCAAGACATTCAGGGTGGAATTCGGGGTTTGGAGAGTGAGGATGATGTTCCAGAAGAGGACGACTTAACTCTATTTGAATCAATGGAGATGGTTGTACCATCCTTAAAAAAAAATAACACATGCCCTGAAAATAAGCCCTAGGGTGTCTTCTTGAGGAAAAATGAATATAAGACCCTGTCTTATTTTCGGGGAAACACGGTATTACCTCTTCTAGGTCCTGTGCTCTTGGCAGACATAACTAATCACTCTTTGTGCTCTTTCCTACCAAGTTCCTGGGCCATTTTGCAGCCCTCGACCCAGCACTCCAGCAACACACCTGACTGGTCGTTGCTGGCACGCTCACTGAAACTGTCAGTATGCCACGTGCATTTAATAATCAGTATTTATTTTATAATAAGGGATAGCTATCTAAGTATAGAGATCCATTTTAATCACAAGTACTGTGTCTAACACTTGTGTCTTATATATCTATTGTATAACTATGTGAACGGAATTTAGCTGTGCTAACATGTTAGTGCACATTAATTAAGACCTAGTATTAATTCTGTTGCCAAGGGTACAGAGTCACAATCTGTACATTAGGACGGAACATTGAAGAGGAATGGATCTATACTATTGAAATAGAAGCCCTAAACATTTTGTGTATTATTAACTTTTTTTAGAATTGTGTCTCTCAGGTAAGACTACTATGGGTTTCCAAACAACTCCATTTTAAGACAATTTTTCTTAAATACTTAAATGATCTTTTTTTATAGTTTAAGCTAGAAAACCGTTATGATCTTGTGATGGTTTCTAAGCAACCATTAAAATGAAATCTCAGTAGATTTTTAAAAACTACTATTTACTTAAGAGGTAGAAGTAGAGAGAACTAAAAGTAGACCAACCATTTGATCCAGCAATCCCGTCTACTGGGTATTTACCCAAAGGAAAAGAAGTCATTTTATCAAAAAGTCACCTGTACCCGAATGTTTATAGCAGCACAATTAACAATTGCGAAGATGTGGAATCAAGTGCCCATCAATTCATGAGTAGATTAACAAAATATAGTCTCTCTCTCTCTCTCTCTCTCCCTCTCTCTCTCTCTCTATATATATATATGCCATAGTATATATCCCATAGTGTGTGTGTATATATATGTATATATATATAGTGGAATACTATGCAGCCACGAAGTAGGATTGATTAAGGTCTTTTGCAACAATTTAGGATGGAACTGGAGACCATTATCCTAAGTGAAGTATCTAAAGAATGGAAAAACAAACACCGCATGTACTCGCTATTAAATTGGAACTAAACTATGAGCACACATGTGAACAGAGGGAAGTAAAACTCAGTGGAAATCAAGCAGTGGGGAGAGGCAGAGGAGGGGATGGGCAAAAACCTACCTCACGTGTACAGTGAACACTATGTGGGTGATGGACACAGTTATAATTCTGACTCAAGCATAACAAAACTGATACACATGACCAAAAACATTTGTGTACCCCGTGATATTTTGAAATAAGAAAAGAGGGAGGAGTTAGGTGGCCTTTTCACAGTTTATGTCTCTTGGCGATAAGTTAGACTTGGGCTGACAGAGATGGAGCCTAAGAGGGGGTGGATTTTACCTGCTTGGTGCTTGCTCCGGGTGCAGGTTGGAGTGGGAATGGTGACCCTTTACATTTATTGGTTACCTTTCGTTTCTGGGGTTCTAGAAAAATCACAGGCAACAAACAAAGCTATAGCGTGGAGTCAAACGGTATTCTTCATCAGTGGTAAACGAGTGTCAGGAAAGATTCAAGAGACTGTGGAATCAGGAGCCTGCACGTAGATCACTATAGTCAGTATTGGGGTGTTTGATGGCCCAGCCTGGCTCAGGATCCTCTTCCCTGCCTGCTTGAGGGAAGGTTGCAATTGACAACCCAACCGGGACCACGCGGATGTGAACGATGGGCAGGTCTGCAAAGGAAAAGCAGAGCGTCATTGTGAGAATTGGGGAAGGATGCTGGGTAGGTACTGGTAATAGATACTCTTCCAGGCAGCTTGGTTTCAAAAGTTAAACTCCACTGCCTGGAACAGTGTGGGGAAGGGCGGGAACAGTATCCTGCTTTTGCTACCTTCAGCTTGAGATCTGTGGCTGGCTTGAACCTGCAGGTGGAGCATTCAGGGTTCAAGGAATGGGAAAGTACACAGGAAAGGAAGCTATAAAGCACCGTCTTTCGGCTGTATGAATGAAATTCTCACTTCCAGGCTTGACAATTCTTAACACCAGTCTATTACATGAAACAGACCATGGTGCCAGCTTGGTGGCTTTCCTCATCCTGAGCTGCTTCTGTGATTCTTTGCAACTATTAGAGGCATTTCGGTGTGATAGTTTTCCTTTCCTTTCTGCCAGTCAGTAGCTTAAATACAAATCGGCTTTTTTCAAGGAACAGACGTTTCACATGGGCATAAGTAAACTGTCATAGAGATTATGTAGTAGAAGAAAAATGATTAATCGTGCCTTTTAATTATAGTTCCATTATCGTATGAAGCAGTGATGTCACCGGACCCGTTTCACTAATGAAGGTTTAGCACCACTAAGAGCATATTTGTGCTAATGAGGCATCACGGGTTATTAATTGAAATCTAATAACAGCTTGGGATAGTATAAGTTTGCGTTAATTAGCAACAGAATAGCAGATTTATGGGTAATACATACCTCTTGTCATCTTAGAGAAACGATGCCCCGATGGGATATAAAGAGGTGATTTTTGTGCTGATGAGAGTTGTTTCTGGCTCTTGTATGTTGATTTGATTTTAAACTGGAATGGCGTTCCATGACTGATTTCTAAAGCAGAACTTTGTGGTGTGCCTAGTACCTTCCCCACCATAGCTTGTTTGGTTTTTGACCTGGGCATCAGGAAAGAGTATGCATCGAAGCAGTTGTGGGTCAAGGAAGAAATATGCTCATTAATGGCAGGTCTGTCACCAACTCATCTCTCCAGGGAGAACTTGTCTGGCCACCTTAACCAGAGAAGTCGCCTTCATCATGTTCCAGGCGTGCTCCTGTTTGCTCCCATTATTGTAATACTTACAATCCATCACCGCTGTGTTTGTGTGCTTGTCTTTTGTGCGACCCTTTCACTAGGTGTAGTCTCTACAGAACAGGACCAGTGTCTATGTTGTTTCTCATTGTATGCCCCGCACCTAGCACACTGTGGACGTGGGGTGAATAGCTGTCGAATGGGTGATCGAATCCTGAGAACCTGGAGAGGACGAGTTCCCACTGAAAGCGATGATAGCATTGCAGTGCAGAGTTTAACCCCTGGGTCTACGGCAGAACGATAAAATGCTGGGCGTGACATTAGCCCTAAAATCATTCTGTGCCCGTAGTGTTTCCATTCTAGAAACTTGACCTTAGGGTACTGTTGGACATAATTCAGTCTGGGTCGGTGTCCCTGAGAATGGCAAGAACAAGGAAAAGAAGTAGCCCCTGGGTGTTGTGTCTCATGGCGATTGAGGGAGAGCTGTGTTTTCTGACATTTCTTAATTAAGAATGTTGTAGAAACCGACGTTCACGATAAACCTCAACATAGAATTTCAGTGTAATAACTGGCGCTGTGGTTAGAGCTAATAGAAACCAAACACGTAGGCTCAGCTGGGTGTCATGTTGAGGTTACAAGAAGACAATTTTTAGCTGGAGTTGAGTTAGTCCATGAAGATGGGGGTAGAAGTTTAGCACGGGGAAAATTGGGTGACTGCCTTCCTCCCCCTTTTCTTCCTCCTCCTCTTCCTCCTCCCTTTTTTTCCCCTGGTGAATTGTGTGTGAAAGCCACTTTCTTTATACTTGGTGTATCGTAAGGAAGTGTGGGTTGCTGGAAAGAGCTCTAAGCAGCCCATCAGAAGGCACAGATCGTAGTCTGGTTTGAACCTCTTAATAACTGGAAAGAGACCAAGGGAAAGTCAATTTGGGGGTGAGTGGGTTAGGAGTCAATTTTATGACTCTCCATCTGGAAAATGGAAACTATTGTCTTCTACATCTTACAGAATGTTTGCACACATAGTTGAGGAAGGTAAAGGTACTTGGTAAGTCATAAGGCAAATACAAGATATTGCTATTATTCATTTGTTGGCCAAGGAGGGAAATAAACAGAACCAGTAAGAGAGAACCCCGCAGTGGCTGCTTGGGTTGACTCTTGGTTAGCCAGAAGTAGCAGCCTGTATCTCTGCACCATGCCAGATGCCCCAGATTTCACTTGGTCTTCCTTTGGAGCTTCACAAAATTCTTTTTTTTCTGAGCTAGAAATTGAACATGAGTGAATACTGAGGTTATACTCTACTCAACTTAAAGAGATCTCCAAATTAAAGCAATGAGATACAGTGTTTTAACCTAAACATTTGGAAATGATTTTTTTTAAGTTATAGTGCCTTATATGGGCAAGGGTACAAATTAATGGGCATTCTTACACAGTTAATGGGGTATGGAAAGCCCCTATACTATAGATTATAGAGAAAGGGGGTGTGCAGAAGACGATTTTGGTGTGGAGTTCTGGCAGAAAATTTTTAAGAGAACTGCCTTTTGTGTTTTTTTTCAGAATGCCCTTCCCGTGTTATATTTGGGTTCAGAGCATTTTTTTTTTTTTTTGGAAATTCTCCCCTTGACTGGCAGCATGTTATTTGATTCTCCATTTGTGTAGTATGTGAAAACTGCCTGTGGCAGAATAATCGGCACATATATGTCTCATATATGCATACCCTGATCTCCTGATCCTCCGGAAGTAGCTGCAGCCTGCTCACCATCATGGAGAAAGAGCTCAATTTGTTTCTTCTCTCTGGTTAGAACATCTCATTCCTAGCATCTGAAAGAATGTCTTCAGGTAAAAATGGGGTCAAATTGTTTAAGAAGTCAGAAGCCAGAGTAGTTTATGTGTGTGCACATATGCGTGTGTGCTCTTCCTGCCAACTAAGAGATATTTTCTTTTTCTGTTACACAGTGTCAAAATAAAATTACCTTGCAGACAAACTTCTAAATATGCAAATATGCTTGCCATTGATTGATTGATTATCGGATTTTCACCAAGCAGAACCAAGAACAGGTGCCTCTTGAGTCATGTTGTCAGATTTTATAAGATCTGCACGTGGATTTACACGGGATGTCACAGCATCATGTATAAGATCATGTTCAAGCGGTAACTTGTAGGTTCCAGGCCATGTGCTTGATGCTACAATCCAGCAGCAAATAAGACCAACAGAAATCCTCGTGCCCATTATATTTTAGTGGAGAAGATAGATAATCAACAGGTTAACAAGGAAATAAAATAGTTGTAGGTGATATGAAAAAAATAAAACAGGGAGCTCATGGGTGTCAGGAAAAAGGATGCTATTTTTGATAAAGGGTCCAAGAAGGAATTTTTGAAGACAGAAGATTTGCTCAGTAACATGAATGGAGTAAACAGGGAGACCTTAGAAGGATCAAGGGGAAAAGTATTGTAGGCAGAGATATAAAAGCTTAAAGGCCCTCGGACAAGAAAGATCTTGGAACATTGAGGGAACACAAGAAAGGCAGTGGGGCTGGAGCTTTTGGGGAGATGGGCAGAGAGGTAGGAATTGAGGTTGGATGCGTAGGCTCGGGCCAAATTAAGTGAGAAGACCTTTTAGGCAATGGTGCGGAGTTTACATTAGACAGACAGAAGAGGGTGTTAAGTAGTGCTATGATCAGATTGATTGATTGATTGATTTAGAATTTTCTGGTTGTTTTGTGAAGAATATATAGGAAGAAGTTTGGAAGAGGGAGAGACCAGTTAAGAGGCTTTGGGAATAATTCAGAAAACAAGTGATGGTGTCTTGGAGTTGATAATAACAGTGGGGATGGTGGAGAAGGGATCAGAGTCTTGATACCTTTTCAAAGTATTTGGACCTTATTACATCCAGAAATGTAAACTAATCTGACAAAGTCATATCACATGATTATATAATCTATGTGCTATGCTGACTTTAGGACCTAATTTTTCGGTAAGATGGGACCATACTGTTCCTAAATTGACTAAATGGATAGGAGATGGATGGAATTATAAAGCTGTAATAGACTCTCATGTTCAACATTTTACCTCAAAGTTCTTTGGATACATTATTCACTCACTAAAACAGTGAAAAGATGCCAGTACAAATCCATCCAGCTTTATAACGGACAAAACATGATATAGCCGTATTAAGCCTATTATGACTGAGAGTCTTTAACTTTATTGTGCAGTAAATTTCAGTTCATGCTGACTTTTTAAAATTAAGTAATTTTTTTTAAAAAAATTAAGGTGCACACCTGTAATCCTAGCTACTTGGGAGGCTAAGGTGGGAGGATCACTTGAGCCCAGGAGTTCCAGGCCAGCCTAGGCAACCTAGTGAGACCCTGTCTAACAAACAAACAAACAAACAAACAAAAAACCTAAAGTGCTATTTCTTAGCCAGACATGGTGGCGCATGCCTGTAGTCACAGCTACTTGGGAGGCTGAGGTGGAAGGATTCCTTGATACCAAGCGTTTGAGTCCAGCCTGGGCAACATAGTGAGACCCCATCTCTCTCACACATACTAAAGATTAAGCAACAGAAAATAACCAATGAAGATGGAAATCTGGGATAGAGATTTCTGGGGTCTTCCCTCAGGGGCTAGATCATTGTCCTGTCCTGGATAGGGTAGGGACCACAAAGATTAATTCCAATGTATTTTATCCCCGAAAAGAAATTACAGTGGAGTAGTCCTAATATCCCATGAAATGCTTGAAGGATCTCAAACATCGTCTAGCCTAACCACTGGTGGCGCTGTGGCCGTAGAAGCAACAGCGGACAAGAGTAAGCCTCTTTTACTATAGCTCGTGTAGACATTGTGAGAGTTAGTCTGATTAGAATGGATTAGGTTGTGAGTCTGTATTACAACAGATTCCTGCGGTGAGGGAAGTCTGATGTGCCCACTGGCTTGGCCCGGGTGCATCCCTCAGGATGGAGCTCTAATCAGACCTTACGGACTGAGAACATAGGATGGTGGATTCCCCAGATGCTTTCAACGTTGTGGCTGGCAGAAGAGGGAAAGAGCTATGGGGGTCGCAGATATCCACTGCCCTGTGATAGCACCATGGCATTCTCACCCTCTGTGAAGCATCCAACAGACACCATGGAGGTCTGGACCCCTGGCTTTAGTGGGAGATACATTTTGATCAAAACATCACATGCATGTTTACAGCAGCACGGTTCACAATTGCAAAGTTGTGGAAACAACCCAGGTGCCCATCAACACAGGAGTGGATTAACAAAATGTGGTCTATGTATACCATGGAGTACTATTTGGCTTTAAGAAACAATGGTGATCTAGCACCTCTTGTGTATTCCTGGATACAGCTGGAACCCATTCTACTAAGTGAAGTATCTCAAGAATGGAAAAACAAGCACCACATGGACTCACCAGCAAATTGGTATTAACGGATCAACACCTAAGTGGACACATAGGAATAACATTTATCGGGTGTCAGGCGGGTGGGAGGGGGAGGAGGGGATGGGTCTATACAAACATAATGAGTGAGATCTGCAACGTTTGGGTGATGGTCACGCTTGAAGCTCCTCCCTCGAGGGTGGAGGAGGGCATGGGCAATATATGTAACCTTAATATTTGTACCCCCATAATATGCTGAAATAAAAAAATAAAATTAAAAAATTAAAAAGAAAATCACATGCTCTTTTTTTTTTTTTTTTTCATTTGCTTTGTCCTTATAAGAGACGAAGATGAAGCTCTAGGGTAGACTCTTGCAGGGCAGCTCAGTAGGAGAAATCCCCTTTGTTTTCAGCAGAGCCCATCAACGCTGACCTTGAAGAAGCACGTTGCAGAGAGTATCTAATACAACTCTACTCCCAGCAGTGTATTGCATCCACATACGGGATTCCCTCTTGGAAGTTCATGTGGATGGTGTCTGTTTCCAGAGCCATCCTTTCTAAACCCTACTGCATAGATGTCAGAAAGCAAATTGAGGAAATACTGGAAAAAAGAAAAAAAACAAAGCAACAAAAACTTACCCGTATGCAATTTCTCACAGTAGTGGTTTACGACCTTAAACATCCTTTCAGGTGAGTTTGTGTCACAAAGAACCATTGTAAGTGTCCAAAGGAGATTATTTTACCTAGCATATCAACAACTACAACAAAAATGTCACCAGAGTGGAGGGAACATCTTCTTGGTGACAGAAGATGGCACGCTCCAAGGATTACTGGCACGTGTCCAAGGTCAAAGAGCAGCTAATGAGCGCAGCAAGGAAGAAAGGCTAGCACAGTGAAAATTCGGATCGTGTTTACACTTACTTTGTTAAAGCTGAATTTATTTTTTTACTTAGAAGCTCTGCCTTTATTAACACAGTTAATGCCCAAGAATAAATGAAAATATACTGGAATACATCTTTCTCTGCCGAGCAAGGGTTGTAAATTCAGTCTCTAAAAGAATCCTAAGGTCTTAATTCTGCGAAAGGTACTCTTTAATCTTAGTTATCTCTCCTTATTGGAGATACTGACAGATGTTTGGTCTTTAACTACAATGTGGTATAACTCATCTATGTATGCAGTTTGTGTTTTTTCCAACTAATATTTGTGAGTTTATATACAAGATGCTACTGAGGCTATATGTGATACTAGCAAAATATCCAAAGATAAAAATCCTACCTGAAAGATAAAATGTCATTTGTTTGGCTAAAAGGAAATACTATACAGATTCTCCCCAACTGTGCTACTTATTTTTCACCAGGTGATGCTAGAAAATTTTTATTTTTTTCCCTATCTTTAAACAATTGCCCTATCCCTGTCCTATGCAAACTAGTATCATCCTATTTAAAATACTACTAACATGTATGCCATTTATCTGTCTATATGACTCATATAGTACGGGACTCTGGGGTTTATTAATATGGGTAATATATAAAATAATATATTGATGAGAAAACTGGCATTTAGCGTTTCTTCCTTTTTGCCATTGGGAACTGTAAGTTTAAATTTATTTTCTTGTGACTACGACCGTCTCATCATGGGCAGGAAATGTTACTATTTGGGGACCTTTCTCTTGTTCACAACAAGCGACATTCGTCCACTTCGTATCCTCCGTTCATCCAGCACACCAGGTGGACAGCATCGTTTTGGTATTAAAGCCCTATGAGGAGGCCCCTTCGCCTGTGAAAATACTTGGCGACACTTGAGTTAATCGGAGCCTTCCGCTCCAGTTTGCCACTGTTCTAACGGTGGCCTGGCTGGGCACTCAAGTACCATGGCGATAGGCCTGAAAGAAATGCACACATGGGCCGGGGTTTGTTTAACTGACAGCACTCACCAACTTCTCCATCCCTCTGTGTGTCGCATGAAGCTACAGCAGGTGTATTTTTGCAGCTGACTTGATTTAGCGATAAAGAGAAACCGTGGAAGGGTAGCCCAACTCAACTCGTTTGTTCTTAGGGGCAAAAAACTGCTCGAGTTTTCTCTGCTGTCTCCCTGCTCTTTTGTTTTTCTTTTGTCGTTAAATACATCAACAGGAGTAAATACACAAATAGGATTTTTAGAAATTCCGTGGGCAAGCACCGAAAGAGCTCTCTGGGATAAAGCCACAGCATCCCCGTTTGATTCCTCCTTGTCACGTTTTAGGCTTTCACCTCTTGGACACCGACAGTGGCCGAGGTGGGAGGCACAGAGGCATGGTGTCATTTACGGCTTGCGCCTGCAGCGCCTCACGGTTTGAAGGCAGGATGTCTCAATTTCCTTCTAACCCCAGAGCTGCCGAGGTCACTTCTCGTCTCTTGATTGTCCATAAGACTTGTAGTTTGAGTTAAGAGTTCTCATTTCTAAAATTTCAACTGAATCTTACACTCAACTAGCAGGTGAGATGGTTTGTGCAAAGAGAGAGAGAGTTCAAAGCATCCTTTTGGATTTCAGTCCCGAAAGAGGTTTTGGAAAGCTTTGCATTGTGTTGGAGGCTTTTTCCTCCTGGTTGGACTCATTATTACCCTTTCGTGAGTACTATTTTGCTGTTTCGAATAACTCTTTCTAAACAGCTTTTTTTCTGGTAGAAAGACCCAATTTAGTTGCAAGCAATATTAACAGTTCTGCTCCTTTTATTTTTCTTCTTCCATGAAAGGAAAATAAAAGAGTGTGTGTCAAAAATGGAGATGTATGATTCATGGCATTAGCACTTCTATTAATAAATTTATGCAGCAATTATATATCTTCACATTTTGTATTTATTCATGACTGAAGACAGCTTCTTTATGTTGCAAGAGCATATTTTTCTTCAAAACACACTTTATTTTCTTGGATCTTAAGCTTTTGCCCCAAATTTCCATTGATAGTAGATGCATGGTGGGAGTTCTAGTTGCTATACACACCCAGAATTGGGGTATACTTTTGCTGCAGATTTAATCTCAGATCTATTGAAACTTGGGTGGTGTTCCTGATGTGCATAGACACAGTTCCTTTCTTAGGAGAGCTAAACTTTCCCCATTTCACAGAAGCTGTGAATCCTGCTTAACCCAAATGATTTAGAGGTACCTGCTACCCCCATTCTCTCTAACCCTCAAACTGGGTGATCAGAGTACTTCATTCCTTTGCCATAATGTTTGGTTCTATGAGGATGGATCTAAAGCCAAACGAGACCCCTTCTGAGCGCATTCCCCTGAAATCATTCTAAGTAAACCTGTTTGAGGATGAAATCAGAGCAAAGCAGAAAGGAGAAAGGGAGACGGGATGTTGGTATGTTTGTGATATCCTTTGAGTAGCTGGATCTAGCAGCATGCTGGAATTGTTCAGCCCGGCACATAACAGCCTATTGTTAAATGTTCAGGAATTCTGCGAGCTGATTGACGTCTTGTTAGTAGCATGAAATTGGCCATGAATCAGTCCCCTCTACCTTCCATCTTTAAAAAAAAAAATAAGTATATTGTTAAACATTTACCAACCACCACTGCCTGAACCCATCCTACGTACAGTCACATGACCTCTTGTCATGTGAGCTAATTAACTCCCTATTTCACCGTTGCCTTTTAATTATACCTAAGTTAATTTTAGTTGGTTTGCCGTCACATGCAATTGCGAGAATTCTGCTTTGGCAAAATTATTTATTTTGCCATTATGGTTAATATCTTTCTCTTATGTTATATGGAAGAAACTGTGAGGGAACCAATACAGCTTCTGATTACAATGCTGCATGTCCCTGTTGGGTGTTAAAAAATATCTGAAGGGAATGATATAAAATTTCTAGAACTTTCTGATGACTTGTGATAACAACCTGATGGATTATTCACTGTTCTTGGGGAGTCTTTAAAAGACAAAGAGATGGAGCAACACAATTGGCTTTGTGAGCAGTGATATTACAGTCTAAGATTCATAACCTTTGGGGGAAAACACTGGGTAACATGGAGTTTTGACATCGTAGTGGGATGGTCTTGTTTCTAAAATCGATAAAGGCGACCAAGATAAGTGTGGTTAAGAAGTTGCTCATTATCACCGTATAATAATCAGTTGCATCAGGCTGGTATGTCAAGTAGGAGCCTCTATTTTATCACCTTGCACGTGTGAATTCTAAGTTTGCTTCAGTTGCTGGTAGGTGATGAATGTCATGGACCACAATGCCCATGTCAGACGTAGTACTGCATGATTTTGTGGAGATGTGGTGTCTTTAAACAGTCCCACAGCTCTGTTTTCTAGTCATCTGAGCTAAACTAGAGGCAAGAGGCATCAGAAATGCTTATGTCTGGTGTACCCTGGGCTTGAATTTAATTTCCAGAGATTTTATTGCTGGTTATTATCACGTGCCCACATGCCATTGCAGCAAGTCATTAGGATAATTTACAAGCCTACGTTGTGAACTTCGTACATAATTTACATGTAACGTTGGCACAGAATTTGTTACCTGTTTGAGCTAGCAATGTGGAGAGAAATAAAACCAAAGAGAAATTAGACCAAAAAAAAAAAAAACCCTGTGAATTCATGATACAATTTCCTATAACCCTGAGGTCCAGGTATTATTTCCAGTAGAAAATAATTCAAAGGAGAAACACATTGTAGGTTGATAGTCTTGACAGTGAGAACATATGAATAGGATTTCAAATGGGTCAGAGTTAGTTAAAGGGTAATTCTGAGGGATTTAGGTCAAAGTCCTCTGAACAAACCTAGACCAGTGGGATATTCTAAAATAATACCACTAGAATTGATGTTTTCTCTCTACACCAGTTGTGAGGTATTCACAGTGCCTCACCCTCCTTCCCATTTACAAAGTACTTTCTATCGGGCATAATATTTTCACAGAGAAGTTGAAATTAGGGAAGCTGTATATTTAAGAAAAGAATTAAAACTGCAATAGACAGGAGAAATAAATCATGCGGTTCTGCCGCACAGTAGGGTGACTATGGTTAACAGTAAAATATTGCACATTACAAAATAACCAGAAGAAAAGCTTTTGAAGGTTTTCACCACAAAGAAATAAATGCATGAAGTGATGGATATACTAACTACTCTGACCAGATCATTATGCAACATAGTTATGTATCAGAACGTCAAATGATACCCATACATATTTACAATTACAATGTGTCAGTGAAAAAAATGAATAAAAGATTTTTAAAAATCCACTAGCCAAGAAAATGTGCAAGAGTTATCTAAAGCGAATAGTAATGGAGTACACCTGTCCTAATTTTATCTGCTATCTCCTGTTGGACAGCAGTATCTGTATGACCACAGAGAAGTCACTTAACTTCTCTGAGCTCCAGAATATCTGGCTATAAAACAGGAAGCACAATAGGTTGGATGAAGGATATAAAAACACGTGCCTCCTTGGGTTATAATGAATTGAATAAAATAAAAAAATGCCTAGTGCTTAGCACAATGACTAGCAACATCCATACTGATGAATGGGTGTCAGTTGTTGTTATTAGTAGTACTAGTATTAGAGTTACTACCATGTTTCCCTGAAAATAAGACCTACGCATAAAATAAGCCCTAGCAGGATTTGTAAGCATTTGCGTAATAGAAGCCCTACCCCGAAAATAAGACCTAGTGACAGGCGTGGCTACACAGCGCATCTGCACGACCCATGCATTTCGTCGCAGAGCGGTCAAGAAGACGAGCAGCCCTTCTCATCTGCCCCATGAGAGCTCTATTGCTCGACACGAGAGATTGGGGCCAATGGTTCTAAAGGAAATAGAGTCACAAGAAATTCAGGATGGAATTCGGGGTTTGGGGAGTTATGATGATGTTCCAGAAGAAGACGACTTAACTATATTTGAATAAGTGTAGATGGTTGTACTGTACTTAAAAAAAAATAACACATCCCCTGAAAATAAGCCCTAGGGTGTCTTCTTGAGGAAAACTGAATATATGACCCTGTCTTATTTTCAGGGAAACATGGTAGTTGGCCTCCCCTTGCTCATGAGAATCATTACCCATGATTAAAATCCTTAAAACTATTTCTGTCCTGTGCATACTGGCTAGAGTTGCCTGCATGAGAAGCAACCCACACTCAAATCAAGACACATCAGTAGGGATACATGCCCTTGTGTCTTTTGAATAAGACACACATTTGAAGAGGCGGGTTTCTCTGTCCATTGCATCTTCATGCATGTGGCAATTCTCCCAAGGGCCATTGTCATGGGCCATTTCTCATGCCCATTGCTACTGTGGAAGCTGCTGGTCTCTCTCTTTGAGGTATAACCTACTCCCCCATGTCCTCATCCCACCCTCCCATGAACTTTGCTTATGGTTTGTGGCCTGAATTTTCAGGCTGATTACCTCAAACCTATCATTTAATTTTGGTGACTGTATATCAGAGTACTTTTTTATTTAGCGTGGTGAGAAATAAATTTAATTTTATGTATGTTAATTTTGGGGAGTGTCTAAAATTATAATAATGAGGTTAATAAGTTTAGAAATGAAAACTGTGAGTACAGTGATATTATTTGTGCTGCTTTTTATCTGGGTCATGGTAAGTCATCTGGAATGCACACTTTTTGAGTTATATGAATAGCTGGCGACGTATATACTGCTTTTAAAAATGTCATTTGGTTATTGTATGTTTTCTTCATTGCTGCCTACCAAATTAACCCAAAATTCTGAAGTTTTAAACAATCATTGCTTATTATTGCATATGTCTTAGTGAGTCATCTGGGGTTTAGCTGAGGTAGGCTGGGCTCAGCCGGGTGGCTCTTCTCCACACCACAAAGTCAGATTCTGCTTTGTGTCTTTAATCTCCCTTAGACCACTGACTATGACATTTACTCCTCCTGGCCTATGTCAGAGAGGCAGCAGGACAAGCAGAAATACTTGAGACCTTTAAAGGCCAAGGACTAGAACTGAGTTAGGACATGCTCTCACTTCTACCCGTGTATCAAGGCCGAAGAAAATTCTAAGACCAAGTTCAAAGTGAAGGAGTGGGGAAATCAATTTGGCCCCAGAAGCCATGGCACAGTGTGGATACAGGAAGGGGTAAATAATTGAGGCTGATAATGCTGTATACCATAGTTATTAATTATGTGCCCCTCTAGAGATTTGCTGCATTTGTTGATGTTAGTTCTTTGTGGGTTTTGTTTGTTTGTTTGTCACTAACAAAATTACTAGACTCTCTTCCTGGGCATTTAGTGTATTTTGATCTCATGGGTATTGAAAATAATTGTGCCATAGACCCAGTATTCTTTCTTGTGTTAGATGCCAGAAAGCCTAAGACAAATGAGTCTCCAATTATAGCAGCCACATCTCTATGATTCTTACTTATTCTTTGTCCTGTTCGTAGCTCTATTTTCATCTGTCGCTTTTGTTTACTTGTTTATTTAACCTCTATTTTTGAGTCGGGCTATATTTTTGTCTCTTGTGTGTCTTTTAAATTGCCTTGCGTCTTTTCTGGTGCAAGAAGAAATATAAATATATAAATAAAATTTGAAACACAAATCCACTACCACTATTAGCCCTTCACCCAGTAAGTAAGGTTGCAAATAATATTACAATAGCTAGTATTTATTGAATACTTCTTTGCCCTTGGCACTGTGCAAAATGTTTTGTGTTTTTTGTATTTTGAGTAATACCTAATTCACTTCCTGAAATAACCTTATGAGGTAAGTACTGGCATTATCCCTGTGGAAACAGACGCAGTTTGTGCAACTTGTTCAGGGTCTCCCAGCTGGTAAATGCCAGGTGCTGTGATTTAGCTGGTAAAAGCTGTCTTTAGATCTCACATTCTTGACCGGTAAGTTATACTTCTTCTGATTGTTCCACTAAAAGAAAAGGATAAAGAGAATGGATAGCAATTCGTTTCTCTTTTCATGACTCCTTGATTCAGCTTTTATTCTTTGCTTATCTTCTATTTTATTCCTGTGTCTCTCATAAATATGCCTAATTAAAATGTCAGCTGCTATTAGCTTAAAAATACCATTTAAACACCGTGACACTTGGCATTCCGATCACTACGTTTCAAAAGAAAACTTTAAGGATTTAAGTAAATGAATATGATTTATGAATCACCCTTATTGGTACAGGTATGTTTAACACTACTGTCCTTGTATTTATGATGAACATAATACTTCCTGGTACATTTTATGTTTTCTTGTAGAAGTTTGGTGGTAAATGTGGAAATGAAACTGGGAAATATGTATAAATCAGCACAATTCCAAACACCTGCTCAAAACATTCATTTTATTGATTTAACAGTTGACTCTTTAGGTTGTTTTTCTACAAACATTGGCTCTAGGCAGAATAAGTATTCTCAGTGAATATATTTGTTGACATATCGCTTAGAAACTACCACACTGACAGATTTTAGGAATTTTATATGAGTTTGATGACAAGAAAAGGCCATTTTAGATGAGAACGGCTCTTCCTGTTTTACTGGCTAATTCTCTTGTATTTTTTACGCGTTTAGTGATGAGGCTTTCTTGCTTTGATTTTTCAATATCTAATTTGGCTCAGTTATTTGGAAAGTCTTCAATGAATTTTTTAATGGACATCATGCTGTCTCAATGTCATTAATTACTATATAACTAATATCTTTGGGGGAAACTCTGTAATCACTTTTCCTTCAGATCATTTGTAATTCCCACAGCCCCAAAGATCTCCGAAGCCATTTTAGTAATGATAATTTTTCTGTTAATCAATTATCTGTGCATGTAAACAAAGAAAGGGCTTGTTATGTTTTCTTTTAATTCTCGTAGGAATGTCCTAGTGATTGCTAGGCCTCTCCCAATTATCTTCCTATGAAATGGTTATATGGTAGCTCACCAACAGACCGGTGTTTCTTAAAGCTGAGTTCGGTTCTTCAACTGTTTTCAGCCATTGCCATTTCTTCAACCAATAGTGTATGGTTGAAGAAATTAATCCACATATTAAAAATTAAACCATGTATTTTTTTTAAAAATTGAATTCCTTTTGTTGGTACAAAGCAGAAACCATCCTTGACCTATTAATCTGTGAAAAGGAATTTATCTACCAGTGACGGCTTTGGCACTTGGGATCCGGGTACTCGAAATAATGTTCTTATGAATCTGCGTCTCTTCATCTTTAGACTCTGATGCCCCTGTGTTGGCTTCTTTCTTGGCTGAGCACCTTATTTCATGTGGTGGTGCTTGGCAGTACAAGGGGGAATGGTTGCTCCGTTAACAAAAACAACAGTTGTCTACTACCATACGTAAATGTACAAAGATAATCTGTAGGGCTGTGTTCTTAATTGTATTATCAATCTGTAATCTGCAGTTAACCACTTTTTACAATTGAAAGGTACTTAAAGAGAGCATTTTCTCTTTATTTAAGTAGATGACCGATTATATTTTAATCGATACAGTGTTTATTCTGGAAAGAGCGTCAGGACGTAATTCCATGTGGCAAATCTTTCCTGAGCATTTGGCACATGCCAGGCGTTGTGCTATGTTCTGGAAGGGCTAGGGCTAGGGCTAGGCTTAGAGGTTAGGGGTTAGGGGTTAGGGGTTAGGGTTAGGGTAAATTGGCACACCCCCTCCCTGCCCTTGACCTCCCATCTTCATGGTTAATGGGGACCAGTAGCACAGACAAAGACGTGGATGGGTATAATTCCATGTGATGAATGAGTCATTGAGGATTGTTCAAGGGTTTTTAGAAGCTCAAGAGGGACATCTAGCTTAGGCTGAGAGTGCTTGTAAGCTGAGGCGGTGGACATTCCATCAGCTGGCCTTGTCCTTGCCTCTCCAGCTTCCTACCCTGCCTTCTTGTCACGTGGTTCTATTTATTGGTGGCTTCCTGATTCTCTGCTTTCCTGATAGCTGCAGAAGTGGCAGTTACCGGTCACGATCATTCTGGATGTCTTTCTTGAGCCTGTACCTCCCTTTATTTTTTTAATGACTTTGATGCACCCCATCCCCCAGTTTTATCTGCACTTTGAGCAGCTCAACCCTGGCCTGATATACATGCTCACCTTTTCTGACCCTTACTCTATATCCAAAACTTGGAGACAGCAGAGCCTGACTCTTAAATTTGCTGTGAACATGCAATGAGGACAGGCATGCAGGGAGCTTAGATCAATGCACAGCATGTGGAAGTTGCTATAGCAACCTTTGGGCAAAGGGTTGTTGTTATGATATTAACTTGTTTTGAACTTGCTAGTTTTGTCCATTAGATGAGAAAATTTCTGTCCACAGGAAATATCCTTGAACTCAAGAAAAATGTTTTTCTTCATCTTCACAAAGAGGAGAGATGAAGTGTACTTATGTTTTTCTTGTTATTACTTGGATTCCTAGCCCAACGTTTCTCAGCTGTGGCCAGATAAACTCCAAACTCCCTTTGTTTGGGCTCTAGTCACTTACTCATGTGACCCCATGTTGTGTATACATGTTTAGCATCAACCACTTTTCATGGTAGCGGTACCTAATTTCAGAGTTTTGCAACTACTGGGTTCTTTGCATCAGTTTAAGCGTGGAACTTCCATAGAGCCAAAAGCAAAGTGGAGTAATCAAGCAGAGAGCTGAATTTTACAGTGGGAGATCTTTGATCTGATCCACTAGGAGCACGAACTGAGCTTCAGTTTCCTCTTCTTTAAAATGGGTGTAATAATTGCTGCCTCACAAGGTTTTTATGGACATCAAACAAGATGATGGAAAATCCCTACACACATGTAGTTAACGATGTGGAGGTAGAAACAGTCTAGATGATGATCGACAAAGTCAGGGAGCCACAGGATATGATAAGCACGTAACTATTGCTTTTGTTTCCACAGATATTTATTCAGGGTCTCTTCTGTGCAGACATTGCTGAAATATTAAATTTTTATGTGCATTGCCACTTTATCTTCACAACACATTTTCTTGGGTAGATACTCCTACCCTCATTTTACGGGTAAAGATGTTGATTTGGTGTAACTGACTTGTCTGAAGTGATCATCACTGTGTGACTCTGGTCCTCGGCTCCTTTCTTTTAACTGTGCATCCAACGGTATCAGATTCTCCAAAGGAGTTTCAGAAATGGTCACCTACGAAGAGATCGTGTTTGACAAAGATAAAATTAAGGTTCCTCCCTGGTGCATGAGTCGCTTCTGTGACCCTCCACTCTGGCTCACGCTGGCTTTGTCTCCATCAGTTTCAGCGCCCTGATTGAGTTCCACCTGTATCCCGAAGCCAGCCCTGGTCACGTCGTCACCTGATGGCTGAACCAGAGTGACTGATGGCCGGCTACCTAATCATATTCCTTCGGAAGTAGGAGTCTCAGACGGAAGGTATGTTTTCTCAGTTTAACTCACATTTTAATATTTTTTAAACATTTTTTTTCTTTAAACGGGAAGATATGTTTTGCATTTAAAGTGTTTGAGAAATTCTGTAAAAATGTATTTTATGTACCACGGGGACTTTGCTTCACTTCATCGCCTTCGCTTGTGTTGTAAAAGGAAAGCAAGAAGGAAGTTCAGTTTTTAAAATGTCATTAATTACCCTTCCAAGGGTAATTAATGGGTATCAGTAGGGATTTCTTAAGAGAAAAAGCATTCTGCCCTGGGGAGGTAGGTTATCAGTTGGGAAAAGCTACTTCAATGTTTTCTTCATTAACTTTATTGTTTCTATGTATTTAGTGAAAATGTATTAATAATAATTTTTTTTAGTTTTCACTACCTGTGTGTTTTGAAATAGAAAATTGTTTGAATAATACGGCTCCTTGGAGGTATTCATGCTAATGCCAAAAGAATGCTGTATAAAAAGTTTTTCCTAGTGGAGATTTTTTCCAATCAGAAGAGGCAAAATATTAAACCAAAGGGAATAATGTATCTCTTATCAAATCACTGGGTTTTATCTGTCACATCTTATCAAGTTTTGTGATTTTCTTTCCATCAACCACTTTTCATGGTACCAGTACCTAATTTCAGAGTTTTCCAACTACTGACTTCTTTTGCATCAGTTTAAGCATAGAACTTCCATAAAGCCAAAAGCAAAGTGGAATAATCAAGCAGAGACCTGAATTTTACAGTGGGAGACCTTTGATCTGATCCACTAAGGGCATGAACTGAGCTTCAGTTTCCTCATCTTTAAAATGAGTATAATAATTGCTGCCTCACAAGGTTTTTATGGGCATCAAACAAGATGATGGAAAAGGCCTCAAGATTGTAGTATCGAGACCATTATGGATACACAGGGGATGTTTATGCAGAATAGAAGAAGATGCCCCCTTCTGTGGAGACGCAGCCCCTACACACAGGGGTGCATGGCCTGGCAAGAGGGGCCCTGCTCACGTCATGGGCTGATGCAGTGTACACGCAGCTGCATGTTCCGAGCTATGTGTAGTAGAAATGTTCAAGGTCACGTGTGAGAAAGACAGGAACACGATTCCCGAACTCACTGGGACTTTGAAATCTGTGAGGATGCGCTGAAACCAAACCCCTTCTAAGGATGGAGATTGGCTAGTGTCTCAGCCCTGATGAAACAGTGTCATGGGCAGGTTTGGGGCGGAATGGGGAGGAATTTTGGTACCAAATTATATGGTATGTGACGCAGAAGGTTAACTGGGCTTCCAGGAGTAGTAGCGAAGCGTTTCTCAGTGAAGGATGCAAGATGATGGGTCTGGAATGTGAAATTAAAGTTGGGTTTGCACAATACCGCAGAACTTCTATTGCCTACAGCCTTGGCCCTGTTAGTACACATGCTAGTTACACCTACAGCAGACAGGAAATGTGAGCAAGGGCAGCTGGGATGTAACCTTGGCATTTGTCTCTGCAGTTGCCTCCCTCCCTCTCCTCCTCTGGCTCCTGTGCTGATATCAAAACAGGTAGCAAGCCAGGCATGGTGGCTCACGCCTGTCATCTCAGCACTCTGGGAGGCCGAGGGGGGAGGATCGCTCGAGGTCAGGAGTTCGAAACCAGCCTGAGCAAGAGCGAGACCCCCGTCTCTACTAAAAATAGAAAGAAATTAATTGGCCAATTAAAAATATATAGAAAAAATTAGCCGGGCATAGTGGCGCATGCCTGTAGTCCCAGCTACTCGGGAGGCTGAGGCAGGAGGATCGCTTGAGCCCAGGAGTTGGAGGTTGCTGCGAGCGAGGCTGATGCCACAGCACTCTAGCCCGGGCAACAGAGTGAGCCTCTGTCTCAAAACAAAACACAACAAAAATCAGGTAGTAGCAAGAGTAACATTTGCTGGGCCAAGAAAGAAATGCGTATCCCACACTGACTGAGTGCCAGAGGCAGAAGATTTGGTGATGATCAAGTCCAGACTCTGTCCTTGACCTCATGGATTTCCCAGTTTACGGGAGGAAGTGGAGAGTAAACAAGCAATTGAATAAATATGTCATGACTGACGATGAGTTTTATGAAAACACGTACAGGATAAAATGAGAGCATTATTGGGGGCCGGGGGGCCTGGGATCACCAGTTTAGATGGGTTTAGATTTTCAGTTGCTCTACTGATAAGAAAATGTAGAAAACATACACCATGTGGACCCCATTTGGGCCCCACATTCTTGGCTTTGATAACTGAAGAGTTCTCCCATCAGCATTTGAGACGATCAGCATCTCAACTTCAAAAACATTGCTTCTGCCAGGGTATTGGGATCCCCGCTGCACCTTTTAGGGTTGTGCAGGCTCCAGGCTCCCATGGCCAAGACCTCTACCCATGGCCGCTGCCCGAGATGGGCAGGTCTGGCAGGTCCAGGTGCCTTCCTGTCCTAGTACGAAGAAATCAGAGTCGGGTCACTTCATGGAAAACCTCTTCTCCTCTCAACAAATGTTGAAATGTTTATGATTTTTATTTTTTCCCCATGATGAGGAAAGAGGCTTCGAGAGGCTAGAGGTTGCAGCTATTCGAGAAAAGGTTTGTGATTAAAACCCCGTTGTGGATATTCCACAAATATTTGAATCAAATTGATTTGTTGGCTCCAGACCATGGGGAAAGGGTCTGGGCTGAACTGTGTGGTCGGCACGGGTTTTCACCTGGAAACAGCTGCAGGGCTTGACGCTCAAGCTCCTCTGACCAGCGATCTTGCATTTAGGCTTTCTGCCTGGTGCCTGAAGGCGTTTTGAGGATGTGACCCTTTGGCGCCGTAACCCTAGGTGCTGAATTCGTTTGTGCATGATCCAGGAACATGATCACCGACTTCGTCAGTGGGTGACATCTTTGGATCTGTCCATCTCTTTTGAAAATGCTGCATCTTTTGGGTCCAGTGGCCTCGTTGTCTGTCTGCTTTTATTTTTCTGAGGATTCCTCTGCATTGCACTTTCTGCTTGTTTCAGACTCCTCCTCCGTTCTTAGCTACGTATTCATTCCCGCACTAGGTTCCCTTTTCCTTCGATCTCTTACTATCTCCTTAGCACCCTCTTTTTCTTTTCCTGGCCATCATTCTCTTCCCTTCTCCTCCTCTCCTCTCCACTCCACTCCCTATTTACTGAGCACCTGCTTTCTGCTTGCGGGGTTGCGGCAGGCAGACTCCAGGAGGCAATGAGCAAGAGAAGGGGATATGAGGACGGGCTTGATGGGGGAGGACAGGGTATCTTAGGGGGCACGTGGAGAGAGACTTCAGCAACTAGAGTATCAAGACGCGGCTGACTCACACATTTGAGGGCTTCAAATAAGTGAAAGATATTCCATGTTTGGAAGATATCCCGCATGCGTATACATGTCTTCGCGTGTCTGTGTCTCTCTTGCAGGACTGGCTGTTAAGAGAGATTGAGTTGGAATCCAGTTTTGCAGAAGTGAACCCCCGTAAGGTCTGTAAATCTGAGTTGGGCTGGACTGCGTGTTTACGTGTGTGTGCACGGACGCAGTCGTTGTGTTGTCTGTTGTGCATAGGCTATGAGTTTGTAGGCACAAACCTGTGAAGTTTTGTACAGGTACATGGGCCTTATGCTCAGAATCTCTGATTCCCTACTTCTTAAAAAGCTTGGTGGGCGAATTACGACCTGAGCTGAGAACCACTCCATTTGGAATTCTAATAGGAAACCAATGTGAATAATTCTCTAGAGTAGAGGACATACTGCCCCTATTAGATTACCTTTTCCAGGTGTCTCTGCATCGAAGTGACTAACCATAAAATGTTGTGAATTTATTTATGAACCTGTTAGGCTCGTATAAGAAGTGTCATGGATATTTTCCTATCTTCATCTTGGCCTACGTCCATTAGGCAATTACTTACTTACACTGAAACTTGACTTCTCCAGATATACAGTGGGATCAGTTACTAAGTGGTACTTCTTGATCTGTCTTTTAATAGCATCGTACCCCAGGCTGGTCACGCTTGAATCAATCTTTCTGGCAAAACGTGGAAAGACCTTCGGTTATAGTGCGTCTCGGTGGTGGTAAAACCATTCTTTAACAAACAGTTAATGTAAGAACTGTGCACAGCAATAAATAGACCTAGGATTCCAGCTGGCATGAAGTCTGATTTTAGATTGAGTGACATTCAAGCTACAGTATTTTCTATTTTTCAAGAGAGGGGAAAGAGTCACAGAAATGGAAACATGTTCTTTTTTTTTTTTTTTCCCCTTTATTTCAGATGCTATTTAAAATAGTCCTGAGCAATGAAGTACCCTATTTTTAGATTTAGGTCATTTGAAATTTTTGCTTTTAAGATTAAAAAAAAATGGCAGGAGGCTCTCTGGCAGAGGTGAATGCTGGGAAGCTTCCTCCTGGGGTGCAGATGGTTTTGCTACTGTCTCAGATGTCACATGGCAGGCCTTGTCAGTGACTTTGCCCCCTCCCCCACCGTCCCCCAGCCCCCAGCCCGAGACAGTCTACCAGAATGGGGAGGAGATAAAGAAATAAACCAAAGGAGGCTTCCCAATGCAGGGAACCCCTTCTCTGCTTTATTTACTAATCACACTAGCCAGTAGACAAGACACAGAACCATACCCTCTGTGGTTTCATCCCCTGGTGTAGAGAGAGGAGGAGATCTTTGCTTGCCCTGACTCATCCCCTGCTTGGTCGGTCCACCTGAGCAGGTGAAGCCCTGGCAGGGAGCTGACCCAAAGGGTTGTCATGAAATCTGCCTTTTATTACTTAGCTTCCAGTATGTATGTCATGAGCAAGGAGGAGTGGAAGGTTGTGGGGTAGAAACATGGAGAACTTTGGCATCTCTCTGGCCAAACCCCTGGGATTTGAAGGTTCACAGGCTTGGATGTACCCTTGGGAGTCACCGCCAGCCCATGACTTCGTCACCTACCGTGTTTTCCCGAAAATAAGACAAGGTCTTATATTTATTTTTCCTCAAGAAGACAACCTAGGGCTTATTTTCAGGGGATGTGTTATTTTTTTTTAAGTATGGTACAACCATCTACATTGATTCAAATAGAGTTGAGTCGTCTTCTTCTGGAACATCATCATCACTCTCCAAACCCCAAATTCCATCCTGAATGTCTTGTGACTCGATTTCCTTTAGAACCATTGGCCCCAATCTCTCCTGTTGAGCCACAGAGCTCTCATGGGGCAGATGAGAAGGGCTGCTCGCCTTCTT
>CAUYPO010105584.1:0-25899 GCA_963574435.1 Cheirogaleus major
ACTACCCCCTCCATAGCTCCCGTTCTCTGTGCACTACTACCCCCTCCATAGCTCCCGTGCTCTTTGCACTACTACCCCCTCCATAGCTCCCGTGCTCTGTGCACTACTACCCCCTCCATAGCTCCCATGCTCTGTGCACTCCCTCCCTCCATAGCTCCCGTTCTCTGTGCACTACTACCCCCTCCATAGCTCCCGTTCTCTGTGCACTACTACCCCCTCCATAGCTCCCGTGCTCTGTGCACTCCCTCCCTCCATAGCTCCCATGCTCTGTGCACTCCCTCCCTCCATAGCTCCCGTGCTCTGTGCACTACTACCTTCCTCTCTTGCTCTCTCTCTGGCAGAGCCAAAAGGGGTAAGCAGGAAAATAAGGAAAAATATGAGAGACTTAGATTTAAAAATAATTTAACATCTGCTCAATAATAATAATAATAAAACTGTAATAATAGGTAATATGGAAAGGATTTCTTGCCTAGATCATTAAGAGCTTATTTCAGATGATTTATGTTTTAAAAAACCCAGCATGTATGCATCTGATATGCAGTAACAGGGACTTTTGAGGGCCTCGTATGAGGGCAAATTGGATGGGAGGAGGCTTGAAAGCAAAATAATCCCCATCCTTCCCCAAGCTCTACTCCGAGAGACAGGCAGGGGCTGAACTTCGTCTCCTGAACACTCGTCCTTACTGGCCCTGAGAGGGCAAAGAGGCACAAGGTTTTGGAGGAAAGTTAAAAGAATTACTACCCCATGGGTACCAAATACTATACCTATTCAAACAAATAAATCAGTAAATAAAAATTGTGTCTGGACAATACCATGGTTAAAAGTTGTAGTAGAGATTTAACCTCACAGGCAACCATAGAATAACTAAATTAGCTTCAACTGATGGGCTCATTAAATGAGAACTTTTAAGCTAATGGCCAAGAAAAAATTTAATGAATTTTTCAATTGCTTTACTTAAGAAGAAATTAAGTGCGAGGCATGAAATTGAATAAGTGCCCATTTCTTGGCATGAGTTTTGGAACAATACTTGCAAAGATTTGACTGTATGTTAGATTTCAAATTAATTTTACATGTAAATTAAATTTTATAGGGAGGCAAAATTTTCTTTTTTGCTTGTGCCATTGAAGAAAGACTGAATTTAAAGTGAGTTCCAAGGATGGAGGTAAAATCCTCAAGACAAGGAACAAGTAAGCCATTTTTTTGGACTAAAACAAATGAAACAATTTAGCTTTCTTGTCCATTGAAAAAAATGTTTTGAAGCATTTTGGTTTGTTTCGGTTTATTTATTTATTTATTTTTTATTTCAGCATATTATGGGGGTACAAATATTATGGTTACATATATTGCCCATGCCCCCCTCCCCGTTGGAGGCAGAGCTTCAAGCATGACCATCCCCCAAACATTGCACATCTCACTCATTATGTTTGTATATACCCATCCCCTCCCCCCCTCCCACCCACCCGACACCCACCCGACACCCAGTAAATGTTATTCCTATATGTCTGCTTAGGTGTTGATCCGTTAATACCAATTTGCTGGTGAGTACATGTGGTGCTTGTTTTTCCATTCTTGAGATACTTCACTTAGTAGAATGGGTTCCAGCTGTATCCAAGAAAATACAAGAGATGCTATATCACCATTATTTCTTAAAGCTAAATAGTACTCCATGGTATATATATACCACATTTTATTAATCCACTCATGTATTGATGGGCACCTGGGTTGTTTCCACATCTTTTCTATTGTGAACTGTGCTGCTATAAACATTTGAGTGCAGGTGTCCCTATCTTATTAGAAAATAGTACAGGATCTTTGAGCTGTAAGAATATATAAACTGTCACTATCAAAAATTTATAATTTTTTTGATTCTGATATATATTTATTGAATATGTCTATTCCAAAAAAATAATATCTGGCCATAAATATGACTCTCTCTCTATGTATAGATGTACATACAGGCACACACATACATACCTATAATCATATATTTGCACAATTTTCATTCATATATATTCTAATATATAAATTTCAGTATAATAGTACCTGGTCATAAATGTTCCACCGAGTATTTGTGAGTTATCTAGATACCTGATTAGTACAAGTTTATACCTAAATTACAAGTATTTAAAAGGTCAGTAATATCATTTATCTTTTAAAAGTTCACAGTCTTTCTTTTGCAGCTCTTCTATACACGGGGTGAACTTTACAAATCAGAGGAATAGGTGTTAACTTGTTAATATGATTTGAGTTGTGCCCCAACTCACTTTCTCCATCAAAACTATGCCCTGAACTTAGGTATCACAGAAACTGAAATTAAACTAATGGAGAGAGCATTGCAAGTCTCTGGCCAGAGTTTCTTTAAATAAAGTTGTTTTGGAGAAGGACTAGCTCATCGATTTATTAGTATGAATTATTTATTTATCAGGGGCTTTCTATTGTGTTAGACAATTTGGGGCTACAAAGGAGACACTGTCTAGGGTATACAGGAAAGGACTTGGTGTGAGAGAGCCACACTTACTTACATATTAATAACACTGGCAGGCACTGGCTCAGTGAGGCTTGTTAGAATGCTGGTCCCGAGACAGAAGCCAAAAGCTGTCAATAAAGCCATGTAGCTATGGATGACTTGAAATCACCAATATCATCTCTTTTATTTCTCTCCAGATGGTCTAAAGCAGGGATCATTAACTCAAATATTTAGCGGGGACTCTGCAGGTGACATTAATGAGGGAAGCATGCCTAATAGGGCAGTAACAAACTTGAGAGTATGCCCAACCCTACTTCAGATGCGTAGCGTCATTTCTGGAATTCTGTATTCTAATGAGAAATCCCCCAAATTAAAAATGTTGGCTCTATTTTTGCATTAATTGCATAGGTAATAAAAACTACATTATTAGGCTAGAATTGGCCTTTGGCTTCAATATGCTATGTTTCTAAAGTGCTTGATCTATATCTTACTATAGAGATAAAGAGAGTGAGGAAGATTAGGCAGCATTGTGGGGAGAGTGTGTTTATAATTCCTTCATTCATTATATATTTATAGAGGACCTACTATATTCTAAGCCTGATTCTATGCACTGCGGATAAAGTGGTGATCAAGTCCCCAGCATTATAGAATGTATATTATTGTGAGTATTAGTGGGTGAAACTGCTAAAAAAAAGTTGATAAGTAAAGATTGGAAAGAAATGTCATGAAAAGGACAGATTCATAGAATTTTTGAGTGGTATGAAGGTTTGTTCCTTCTTATTTCACAGACATAGAAAATGCCTCCCATAGAGGTTGGTGAATTACTTAAGGATGTACTAAGTTACGGGGAGAATCCAGGCAAGAGCCCAGGGCCGTGTTTGTGGGCCTGCAGACTGTGCAGTTACCCAGGGCCTTGTGCTGCGTTTAATGCTCTGCTGTCACTGTTAGGCATTCTTAATAATTTATCTTTGAACTTGTGATTTGTAAGAGAAGTGCAGTGGAACCATGGAGTGTGTGTGGTTCCTTGTCACCTCATTTGCACGTCGCATGTGGTGCTCTGAGCACAGAATTCTGGTGTAGAATGATGTGTGGAGTTCAAGGAGACTCAAAGTGCCCACAAGGTAAGCATGTCGGGTCCGTGCTGAGTCACTGGGAGTGATGGGGAGGGTGGGGTCGTGACGGCTTTGAGAGATGCTACATTTTCCGTTCCAGGGAGAGCTTGCTAGGAACGTAGAGAAAAGGCAACAGTAGTTCAAAAAACAAAAACAACCAAGGAACCCTACCATTTCCTTTTTTACTTGTGTTACTTCCTTGTATTAGCCAACCACTTATGCTGAACACGATGACACAGAAGAGAAGGGAAAGAGAGGGCAAACCAGAATTCTTTTTCCGTTTAATCCTTCATTGGATTTGATCCCCTTCATGGGATTTAATCCCATCTGTAACCCAAAGGTTGAGAGTATTTGTAGAAAGAATGTGTGTGCATCAAGAATTGAAAGAAAACGGTTGAGTTTGTTCTGTGCAGTTTCCACTGTTCTGATAAGAACAAAATACACACACATGTAAAAACTATAAAATATGAATTGTGTGATTTCAGCGGTTCTGCATACAAATGAAACACTTTTTCATTTGCATTTATAACTGTCATTGTACAATGTAAAGCTGAATGGTAAAATTCGCTCTAATAATTAAGAATTTTAATTTTTCTTAGCATAACATTAAACAACATTAAATAGAAATTAAAATGCTACAATGCAGAAGAAAGGAAGCTTCATATTTTAGCACCTTCAATGACTCTTCCTGATTTTTACCAAAGGGCCCCTGCATTTTCATTTTGCACCAGCCCTGCAAACCATGTCGCTGGCCTTGCTAAACCCAGGTGAGAATGCGTTTTCTTAACGTTTAAATCACAATGTCTCACTGTGCTCTGGTTTGGTGTTCCAGATTTTAATGGGGATGATTATAAGCCTAGTAGAACAAAGAAATAAGGAAGACTTGTTTAAATAGTTTTCATGTTACCTAAGTCGTCATAATCATAATTTCATAGTAAATATTAACGCACCCAAGCTTGCCCGTCTTTGGTCTGTTCTGGTTTTTAATTCATTAGTGCCCTGCTCAGAGACAAAATGCAGTAGTACACAAGCAGCTCATAGGAGAATTTATGTTAATTGCTGCTCTTTTGGCTTGGTCGTTGAAACATGGTTATCTGCTGTTGAAATAAAAGAGAATTTCTTTGTCTCAGCTGGAAACAAATGATTAGGATATAGGATGCCTTTTCCAAAAAGAGGAGCTTTTTGAATAGCACACTGTCGTTGTTTGGGAAGAACTGTTCTGAAGAGACAATATTTGCTCTTTTTTCTTTTCATTTTCAAAGCTCTTAACATAAACTTGAAAAGGTTTTGACAGGCATTTACGTCTCTTATGTGGCTGCATGTGAACCTGGATATAATTCAGTTTCCTAAACAGTTTGAAGCGTTAGCCTTGAGTATTAGTACTACAAACTGGGAGCCTTAAACAACAGAAATTTGTTGTCTCACAGTGCCGGAGGCTGGAAGTCTGAGATCAAGGTGTCGGCAGGGCTGATCGCTTCTGAGGTCTGTGAGGAAGAATCTGTCCCACGCCTCTCCCCTAGCCTCTGGTGGTTTGCTGGCAAGTTTGGGCATTCCTGGGCATGTACAAGCATCACCCCGATCTGTGCCTTCATCTTCACGTGCGTTCTCCCTGTGGGTTTGTGTCCAAACTTCCTACTTTTTTTTTTTTTTTGTAACAACAGGGTCTCACTGTGCTGTCCAGGCTGGTCTCAAACTCCTGGGCTCAAGCAATCTTCCTGCCTGGGCCTCCCAAGAGACTGTGACTGGTGCTTTTTATAACACCAGTCATATTGGGTTAGGGTCCATCTTAATGACTTTGTTTTAACGTGATTAGCTCTGTAAAGGCCCTATCTCCAAATAAGGTCATAGTCTGAGGTACTGGGGGTTAGGGCTTTAACATACCTTTTGGGGGAAATGCAAATTCTCAGAAATATTCATCTTGGTCAGCACAAATCCTTGGCTTTTAGGCTCCATTTCACTCTCATTTAATATTTAATTCTTCAGTGGAGGCCAGCTCATAGAGGCCTTGCGAGGCTGATACCAATGGTCTCCTGGTGAGAGAGACTAGCAGAAGGGCCTGTCCCCTCTACTCCAAGACCTCAGTTTTCTGAGCAGAAGGTTATTCCGCCTTCACCCCACTGTGTCGGCAGTTCCAGACAGGTGTATGCCAGGCACCATCAGTATATAAGAAGAGTGGTCAGTAAGAGATCTTTGTATACTCAGAGTCACAATTGTATTTTTATTCCTCCAGCTTGTCACATAGGCTTCTGCAAGGGCTTTTATCACTGGCGACTTTATTCTTCAAGGTTTGATTGACATATGGTTGTTATGCTTCTGTTATCATTTAGGTCTCCCAGTGGTCCGCGCTCATATGTGTGTGTGAGACCGCATATTTGAAAGAAGTCAGAAGGACTTGGAAATGGTACAGGGGCTGCTCCCCAGAGTACACGTGTGGACAGCTAAATACCACCCCGACCACGTGCTTTGATTTGCATATCTGATGGAGCATCTTGCAGTCCCTGAAACATGGAGGGCATTCAGGAATTTTTTGTTGAATAAATAAAACTAAAATAAAACGAATGGGAGCTGTGTTTCCTACATACTTTCTCCAACTTCTTCCTGATATTTTTTTCACTAGAATCTAGATCATAAGAGTCTAGATCACACGTTTAGTTCCTGGTCCACGGTCAGTGGGTGTCCATTGTCATCACTACCACTTATCCCACAGCCCATGTGCTTTTCGTAAAGAGGGTTGATTCCTGCAGTGCACATCAAGTTTACTAGATTTAGATTGTTTTTCCTGACCCATAGAAATTGCCTGGACTTAGAACAAATGATTATGCAGGTGTGTATTTGTGATCTGCCTGTGACTGAGGTTGACAATCTTTCCATCCACTATATTGCAGCCGAAGCCTTTTTGCTGATTTTGCATGATAGGGTAGATTCTTTGCCAAACCCCACTTTTGGACATTTATTCCAAATCGCAGAAAGAAATCAGCATTGTAGTTTTCAGTGTAGTTTGACTTTGTGAATGGGAAATAGTTTAGAGGTCTTTTATATGCAATTTTGGCCTAAATTGAAGAACAGTTTACAATTTTTTATTAATTCATTCACTCATTCCTTTACATGCACATGCCTGCACACTTGCTTCAACATAGGCATTTAAACACAGATATATTTATATTTCTTAGAGGTGAAGATTAGACACTAAGGTAAAGAAGACAAAAACACAGTTTCCTGGGTTGGCAGAATATCCAGACAGAAATGTTTTTCAGGAAGTTGGAAATATGGGTCTAGAGTTCAGGAAAGATATTTGAGAGTCATTTCTCTTAAGATGATGGCTGGAGTCTTGGCATTAAATGATAATACCAGGGAGAGAATGTAGACAGAAGAGCAGAGAAAAAGGCGAAGAGGTAAATCATTATGTAGGGCCAAGAGAGGCAAAGTTCTTTCAGCTGAGCCCTGATTTGGGACTCTGATGGTCTTTTCTGGATCATAAACAAATTGGACTGAGTATTGAAGTAGAACCCCAGTCATGTCTTTTGTGAATTTTGTAAATTTATAAATCCATGGGAAACTTCTACTACTTGCCATGACACATTCTCATACTCTAACCTGGTTATGTCTTGAGTTCTGGGGCTAATAATAATGGCTAAAATTTATATAGTACTTTCTCTGTGCCACGCATTATACTGAACAATATTTACAGGTGTTATATCATTTAATCTTCAAACTAATGCTATAAAGTAACTACCATAATTGTCTCCCTTCTATGCACAAAAAATCTGAGGAATGATGAGGTTAAGTAATTTGTCTAACACCAAAGAGCTGACCTGGCAGAGCAGGGACTCACACCTAGAGCATCTGATGTGAGAACCTGGGCTTGTAACTGTTGCACCAGACTGCCTCCTGCGACTGTATCCTGCTAGAGGCTAAAGTGGAGGGATTATTCAATAAATTATCCAAAGCCCCAGACTTTAATTCGAAGGAGGCCAAGTCAACATTTTTGACTATAAGGAGGGACTAATAAAACAAGTGTGGACCCTTGGGTAAGCTAGCATTCAGGTCATGAGAGAAGACAGGTGAAATAAGCTATTAAGTTATTAATAGAGTTGTAAAAAGGTGCTCAGATTGTTCTTCCATATCAATAGCAGCTATCCCAGACCTTTACCTCATTGAAGTTCCCAACCCCATCCCTGTCCCCCTCACGCTTCCTGTACACCACACATGGGAATCGCAGCATCTTCCATGGGAAGCGCAGGCTGCCACTACACCATGTTTTCAGCTCCCCCCATATCTACCCTAGGGCTTGTCCTGAGGGCTTCCCATCCTTCTGACTTTCCTACTTTTTTCCAAGGAAGAAACGTATCTGTCCATTTCCAAGGCTTGCCCTTTATAAAAATTGCATATAAGACTATGATAGCTTTTTAAATTAAGATGATAAAAACAACCATAAAGTGTCAGTTTAAAGGAAGTTCAAAAGGAGATTCAGTGACTTTGTTGAAGGTTTTGTATGCATGTCTAGATTCTCAAAATAGGCTCTGGCACACAGAAAATATCCAATGAGGACTTTCTGAAACAAATGGGAGTAAGATGGAGGATGGATTTCTAGCCCAGAGTATTGCCTAGAGAGAACAGGTTGGGTAACTCAGCCAGAAACTCTGGACAGTTCAAAGAATGCTGGAGACCCAAGGCCTCAGATGGAAAAGGAGCGAGAAAGCCCTGAGAACCAGTGTCGCCTCCTTCTTTAAGTTTCATCTTTGGTAGGTTTGGGGATTTATGTTGTTGTTCTCCATGGATACTGAACTAGCCTCTGTTCTTGTTCAGATTTATTTATTTTGGGTGGGGTATCCTTAGACATTTTAAGACGCCATCATACTTATGGTAAAAGGAAAGGTGAAAAGGTAATTAATGCATCTTAATCATTTCAAGCATCTCATAAGAGCTCTTCAATTTTCAGACTTACATAAATATTTGGCACTTTTGACATATATCTCAGCACTTTGAAATACTTCTCTGCACATATTGGGAAAGTAGTGAGCAATGATACTTAAATGAAATAAAGAAAAAGTGTGTTTCTGAGAGACAAACTAAGACCAGAAACCATTATTCTGTAGCATAACCAACCAGCTGAGTAATGTAATTTGATTTTTTCACCACCCAAGATGCAGACACAGGAAAGAATGGATGGCTCAACTGACCCAAGACAGGGGATGTGCTAGGTTAAGGGGTGATGGGCACATGAGGTTTCTGATGAGGATGCAGATGGAAAGGTCGGCCTATGCCGGATAGGGAGGTAAGCAAATGAGAAGAGCCAATATGAAAGGATCAGAGGACTGAAGTTGACATTATCTAAGAGAAGATTTGGTGGGAAGGGTGCGTAGACTGGATGGAGACTAGGATTAAAAAGTTCTAGTCTCAGAATTGAATATTTTTAAGTGGAAGATTTCAGAATATGGATGAGGAGCAAGTGTAGCTATGCATTGTTTGATGAAGTAGAATGATCAAGGTCAGTTGTAAGAGTTTTTTTGAACTCTCCTTGAGGTTCTTGTCTTCATCATAAAGGGTTTAAGTGCCCTAGGGAGACATGCCTCTGTGTGACTGTAGTCCATCTCAAGTCATCCTGGGCAAGATGCTGAAAAGCAAGAAAGAAGAGGCTGTCCTAGGCTCAGTACTCATATTCCCAAGGTATCTCTTATGGGAATCCGCCCATCTGTGCTGGGCTTCCAGCTAGCCTGTCCTTCTGATCAGTCCTGATTCATTCTCTTTGGACTATGCTGATCTTGGAAGATGCCAACTAGGCTGTGCTCTTGGAATCTGGGATATCTTTAGTACCTTTCCGAACTCTTAGATGCTTAATTAAATCTCTATTTAGAATCCACTCACCTATTTGATCTTCCACATTTTGGCCTTGACTCTTCTCTTTGAACTTTGGGCATTTTTGCTCCTTTCCTTCTAGTGGGTGAGCTCACAGCTGTAGTTCCCTGCCATTACAGAACCCTACTGTCCATCAGACTCTTCTGGTTTAGCCAGACATTAGGCCCTCCTTTCTTTGAACCAACTCCATTTAGTTGTTTTCCAATACCTTATTCAGTATCTCTCAGGAATCCATTTCCAAAAGTATCTGCTTTTTAAACTTTTAATTGGGAAGGTCTAGGAAATGAGTCCTCGCTTATAGTGTTTGATCTCATCTTATTTATTATTTACCTTGGATGGGCCTGAGGGCATGTATCTATTTGTAATTATGGCAACAACCACACCACTCAAACAATGGAGTGATGTTTTAGGGCAGAAAGATCTTTCCTTGCATACTTAAGTCAGAGCAGCTGGGAATTCTATGGGTTAGAGAGCAAGCCATATAAACCTCTCCCTCAGCTATGCCAGAGCAAGACTAGACTAGCCTAGATAAAAGAATTAGTCTGGCAGATAATATTCCTTATAAAATACAGTAGCTCAGAATGTCCAATGAGGAAGTTCATGGATTATTTCTCTTCTTTGAAAATCGCTGCTTTACTATTGTTGACTTTTCTTGGAACACTGGAATGAAACATATCTGGCAGGGGGAAATCTCTTGTAGTCCTTTCAAGGTGTGTTCTCCCCTACTAATAGGATGCTGGCATGTATTGAAATGGGGAGCAAGGGGGCTCTGCTGTCAGAGACAGACTGACTTTGGAACAAAGCCTGACACTCTCAGCAGGCACTCAGGGACCCAGAGTTAGCAGCTCTTATCTGTGTTTTAAGAGACAGCTGGTTTAGTGAAGTGAGAAGCATTTTGTTCTGTAAGCAAAAAGCTTCAGGGCATGGAAGTTTAGGAATCTGCAAGGTTACTTTGCACATTCAGAATTAGTTGCTTTTACTTTCACAGGAATTAATTTTTTATTCTGTCATAGTGTGTTTATCTTGAACATGTTGCCTTGTTCTAAAGCTTTTTTTTTTGTTTTTTGGATGGTTGTTTTTAGGTACTGATCTAAAATTGTTTTTACTCTGAACCAAGTAAACATCTTCAATTCTCCAACTTCTCCTGTGATATTGGGGGAAAATGCTTCAGATTTATGGACATTTGGCTAAACTCCACATCATTTTTTCTCCATACACATACGTCTACTGGTAACTAGATCCTTTTCAAGGATGAAACTAAACTCTCTGGCCTCGGGCAATCAGAAAAATGCAATGCCTTCTACATGGAGCCCAAGCAGAGTTAGCCCTCTCATGCATACAACTGAGTGCTAGAAATGAGGTTTCTTCTGGCCTTCTTTCATATCTTCATATCTTATTCACAAGACGCAATGCTCAATTTGACATGAGCTGTAGCCCTACATAGATGTGTTATTTCTTTGAATTAACTTTAATCAAAGAGTCACTGACACAATACCTGCCTCTACAGACACTCTGAATCAAGAATTCTCCACAAAATAAATTTGAGAAACATAGTTGGGAATTAATTCCAAACAAATTAGTTTGATACTATGAGAAATAATGACTTTTTAACATATAAAATTCACAATATGCATTAATAAATTAAAGGCTCTGAAAAGTCCCACAACAATTTGAGACATCTTTAGTCCTCCCAGCTCTTAGATACTGAATTTAATCTCTATTTAGAAACCACCCACCTACTTCCCCTTCCACATTTTGACCTTGATTCTTCTCTCCGAACTTTGGGTATTTTTGTTCCTTTCCCTACAGATAGATTATAGCTATGGTCTCCTGCCAATAAAGCACTGCATTGTACATTATACTCTTTTGGTTTAGCCAGACATTAGTCTAAACCTAAATTTATAGAAATATATACAAATCTCTTAGACATTTTTAACTCAGAGTTTCTCCAACTTATTTGAAGAGGAGATCTTTTTTAATTTTGTTTTGTGTAACACTCATTCATCTTGGATCAGATTCATTTACTAGAGATCTATGGGACCTAGACTGAATTTTTTGAATCTCTGTAGAACTGGCTTTACCGAACTACATTTGGGCTTTAATTCATCTGCCTACACTGAGGAACGTACTGGGACGTTGTCTCGGAAATTCTTTATTAGATTCATTGAAGGAGAAAAATCCACTTTTCTCTTCATGAAGACTCAGGGAGAAATCTTTTCCAAGTCTCAGTATCAGGAATATTATGATTCTTTTGAGTAACAAATACACTTTTATTTTATGGACACTGTACATATTTTTTCCTCTTTATGCTGGCAGATTGAAAAGTCAGATTTTAAGCCACCTGGCCTGAGACTCCTAGCATGCAATTTATTTGCTAATCTCTTTCTTGGTTTAATTTTCCTAAACACTTTTTTTTTTAACATCCTCAATTATTTGGTTATTATAAACTCCCTATTCTTGTGAATGCATTTTACAAATTGGAGTACATTCCTATTGTAGTAGGGAGGGTATAAAATATCATGTTTAAAATTCCCCTTCAGTATGAATGAAATGAAATGAAATAATAAAATGAATGAAATAATTAGGTGGTTCAACGCTAATGTATTTCTGTTAGGTCATGTACTGTATTAGCTGCTTTGAAGACTATCAAATTCAAAAAAATACTGATGCTGGAAGCTTGATAGTTTTATCTTTTATGTTTAATACCATGACCCATTTTAAATTAATTTTTACATACCATGTGAAATAGGAATACTTCATCTTTTTCTATACAGATATCCAGTATAATTTGTTGAAAAGATTTTTTTCCCCATTTAATTAGACTGGCACCTGGAGTAGGCTGAATGGTGACCCCCGAAGTCATCAGGTCCTAATCTATGGAATCTATGGATGTTACTTTCCTAGTAAAGTTTTTTCAGATGTGATTAAATTAAGGATCTGGAGATGAGGAGATTGTTCTACATTGCCTGAGTGGACCCTAAAGCCATCATAAGTGTCCTTCTAAGAGAGTCAGGGGAAGATTAGACACATAGGAAGGCAGAGGCGTTGTGATGGGAATGAGGGGAGAGATTTGAAGATGCTGTACTGCTGGTTTTTAATGTGATGGACCATGAGCCAAGGACTTAGCTCCAGAAGATGGAAGAGGCAAGGAAGGGATTCTCCCCTATACAGATGTAGAAGTGGCCCTGCCAATACTGTGACCTCAGCCCAGAGATACCAGTGTTGGACTACTAGCTTCCAGAATTTTAAAAAAGTAAAAATCTTTGGCTATGGTATAAATCACAGAGCAGGAAAAAATGAAGTCCAGCAAAAAGGAAGTTTCTTCCCCTTCTTCCCAAGGTGGTAAACAAAAGACCCTCTGGATTTATGGAGAAGAGTTTGGGGAGAAGTTATAGAAGACTAGATTTAGGGTGGAGACACTACCTGAGTTCCCTGGCGACTAGCGTATCTCATTCCCGGGGCCTGCACTAGGCTGGACAGATGGGAGCAGCATAAATCTCAAACAGTAAGAGATGGGGATCTGAAAGCAGGGAGGGCTGCATTCTACTTTCTGTTTCAAAATATGAGAGTTCCAGAAGCTGGGACAGTGTGGCCTGGTCACGTAGCCATGGCCCAGGGAGACTTCTAGGAAGCAGGCTCAAGACTCAAGAGAAGAGTTGAGGGAGGTTCAGGGGAAACCACTGAGCACCTGAGGAGGCTGCAGGGAAACAGAGAACTGGGTGACAGATGCCAGAATGTGGGATACAGAAGCTGCAGAGGGCAGGGAGCTCTCATCTGAAGGTAGTAATTCATTGTCTTTAGTGATAGATGTTAATGCAATGCCCACAAGGCCAGTGAGGCCAGGCCAACTTCAGTGTGTATCAGCTAAGGATGTCCAGTGACATGCTGGGCCCATGACCAGAGGTGAGGGGGGTGATATATCTCCAACTGAAGCCCAAGGGGGTTGTTTAACTCTTTTCTGGTGCCAGGATAGGGAAACTCATAGAACTTTCTGGAAACGTAGATCAACCTCAGGATTAATAATAGAGAAGGGGAAAGGGAAGAAAACTCCAAAGACTAAATATGTTCCCCAAAGTGGCTAAGCATTGGAAAGCGACTATGGTGATGATTTGATTTAAAAATTATTGATTGCTCTAGATTTATTAAAAGTGGATAGGATAATAATTTTTCCATGCCGTGGAGATTAGAGCTTTAGAAAAGAGTTGAATTTAGATATAAAAAGTAAAGAATAAAGTTATATTTAAACAGTTCAAATATTAATGTGTAAGTTATTGACCCTGCTGTATATGTGTGTATGTGTATCATCATTAGTTTTTATTACAACTACAATTAGTTAACATCTCCATTTTATAGTTAATGAATGTGAGGTTCACTGAGTTAAGTAAGCTGTCCATGTACATATAGTTAAAAAGACAGAATTCAAATCCCGGTCCACCTAACTTCAAAGTTTGTGTCCTTTCCATTGTTAACACATTTTCCCCAATGAGAAACCACCATCAAAAACCTATTAACACCACAGAGTTGACTTCATTTTTCTCAGCCTTAGTTCCCCCATTCATAAAATGAAGGTTCTTCTCAGATCTAACAATTTAAAATTCTATTATATGGGTGGGCTGAAAGAAGTCAGTAATTTATTTTTCTGTAAGGTATTTTAGGAGTTACCATTTGACTATATTAAAGTTGAAATATGAAAAAGTTGAGAAATTGAACCAGAGTTCAGGGGCAAGCTTAGCACATGACATACGCATCTTCCCTAGTTGTTGGTACATTTGTTTTTGTTCTAGAGAGAGGAAACAGGGAGCCAGAAAAACCTCCACCAGCATTATCCAACTTAAAGGAAGATGAAGTAGTTGAAATATTTTTTTTAAGAGAAGAACTCTGCAATGCTTGTTTGGTTCAGGTGATGAGAGCTAACTTTTACCATAAAAAGTTGTTAGACCTCTAACAAGTACCAAAATCTCTTTGCAACCAATTATATTTATATAATAAATATAGAATATGGATTGGGGATGCCTGATTCAATTATAACAAGAATCAGGATGGGTGAGAAAAATAGAGTTTCTAAATGAATTTCTTTATTCTAGATTCTTCCATAAGCATTGGAAAAAAGTATATTCTTCAAATGATACAACTAACCTGCAGAAACATATTTTTCAGTGCTCAAAAACCCATAATTTCTGATTAAGTTTGCTCTACTGTCTTGCTTGTATTGTTTCTGATTAGAAATCTGCTGTCATCCTTATATTTTTCTCTCAGTATGTGGCCTGTCTTTCTCTCTGACTGCTTTTAAGATATTTTCACTATCATTGTTTTTTTTGGCTGTTAAAGGCTGAAATGTATTTTCCTCAAATTCATATGTTGAAATCCTAACCCCCAGTGTCATGAGATTAGTGCCCTTACAAGAAGAGGAGATATTAGAATTTTTTCTCTCTGCATGCACCACAGAAAGGTCATGTGAGGACAGAGCAAGAAGTTGGCCATCTCCTTGGCAACCCAAGGAGAGTCCTCACTAGACACTGATCCTGCTGGCATCTTGATTTTGGACTTCAAGTCTCCAGAACTATGAAAAAATACATTTTGATTGTTTAAGCCATGCAGTCTGTAGTATTTTGTTATGGCAGCCTGACCAGACTGACATTAGCAATCTGATTATGCTGTTCCTTGCTGTAATGTTCTTTGTGTTCTGTATGTTTGGAGTTCATTTAGTTTCTTGGACATGTGCATTTATTGTTTTTTTTCCAAATATGAAATATTTCCAGCTTCATATTCCATTTCTTCAAACACGTTTTATTCCAATCCCCTGATTGATCTTTGAGAACTCCAATTACACATATGTTAGACCACCTACACTTGTCCCACAACTGACTAATGCTCCTCAATTTTTTTTGGTCTCTCTCCTTTCTATGTTTCATTTTGTACATATTCTTTTGCTATGTCTTTAAGTTCACTCATCTTTTCTTTTGCAATGTCTAATGTTTTGTTAATACCATACATTGTAGCTTTTATAATATCTCTAGAAGTTTGACTTGGGTCTTCTAAAAATATCTTCTTTGTCTCTATTTTACATGCTGAATTTTTCCTCCACTTCTTTGAATATAATGAATATTCTATGGACTGAATGTTTGTGTCCCCCTGAAATTTATATGTTGACGTCTTAATCCTCAATGTGATCATATTTGGAGTTGGGGCCTTTAGACGGTTGGGATGAAGTCATAAGAGTGGAGTACCCAAGATGGGACTGGTAAGTGTAAGGGGATGAAGAGATCTGAGTTCACTCTCTCTCCTTTCTCTTTCTCTCTTACTCTCTGAGAGGACACTTAGAGAAAGCAGCCATCTGTAAACCAGAAAAAGGGTCCTCACTGAAACTTGATTGTGTTGGTATCCTAATGTCATACTTCCCAGTTTCCAAAACTGCGAGAAATACATTGTTGTTGTTTAAGCCACCAAGTCTGTGTTACTCTTACAGCAACCCCAACTGACTGAGACAGAATCCAATTACAATTGTTTTAACATCCTTGTGGATTAATTCTATCATCTTTGTAATTTCTGGGTCTTGCCCATTGTTCTTTTTCTTCCTCTTTATGGGTAATATTTTCAGCTTCTTTGTATATTTGGTGATTTTTATTGGATGCCAGACCTTGTGAATTTTACCTTGCTTGGTGCTAGATATTTTTGAATTCCTATAAATATTCTTGAATTTTACTCTGGGACAAAGTTAAATTATTTGATAATACTTTTATTCTTTTAAGGGTTACTTTTAAGCTTTATTATCTGAGTCAGAGGAAGGCTTAGTTTATGGCTAATTTCTTCCCACTATGAGCCTTTTGTGTTCTCTACTCAATGTCCTGTGAATTATAGGGGTTTTATTCCTTGCTGGAATGAACACAAATGATTCCCAACTCTGTGTGAGTTCCACAGATCATTCCTTCTAATACTTTAGGGTGTTTTTCTCTTCTCCAGCCTTAGGTCATTTTCTTACAATACTCAGCTATAGATTCGCACAGGATGCTCTAAGGGTTTCTGAAGTTCTGTTTCTTTGCAGCCTACCTTCTCCCATGATCTGCCCTACAAACTCTACCTGCCTTGGCCTCTCCAGACTTCCAACTCAATATTCTCAATTCATGGAGATTTGGGGCTCCATGTGGGCTCCCCTTCCCTGCACTATAACCTGGAAACTCTCTCCCAACTATATGCAGATGTATTTGTAAGGCTTTCCTTGTCTATTTCTTCTCTCTCAGGAATTATATCTTGTATTGGATGATATATAATACATAAAAATCATTGTTACATATATTTTGTCAACTTTTATTCAGTCTTTCAGCCAGGAATGTAAATCTGGTTCCTGTTACTCCATCTTGGTTGAAAGTGAAGTCAGTTTAGTTCTATTTACTCTTACCTTTGGCCCTATGTCCATGTACTTTTTTCTGACTTCTGTCCTGGCTGAAATAAGTTAAGATCAGTGTTTTAGTTAGGGTTCTTAAGAGAAATAGAACCAATAGAATAGAATGAATAGGCATAGATAGATAGATAGATAGATAGATGACAGATAGATGTGACAGGGGTTTCTTATAGGATCTGGTTCACATGATTAGCAAGGCTGAAAGTCCCACAGTAGGTTGTCCACAAGCTGGAGAACAGGGAAGTTGGTAGCATGGCTCAGTGCTAGGCAGGAGGCCTGGGAACCTGGGGGCTGATGGTGCCAGTCTTGGAGTCCAAAGGTGGAGAACCTGGAGTTATAATGTCTGAGGGCAGGAGAAGAAGGGTGCCCCAGCTTCAGAGGAGAGAGAGAGAGAGCAAGAATGAGAGCGAGAGCTAGAGAGAGAGAGAGAGAGAGCACAAATTCACTTTCCCGCTGCCTTTTTGTTCTATCCAGTCCTCAACAGATTGCATTTTTCCTGTCTACATTGGATGAAGGCAGATCTTCCTTACTTGGTCCACTGATATTAATGCCAATCTCTTCTGTAAACACTCTTACAGACATATTCAGAAATTATGCTTTACTAGCTATGTGGGTATACCTTAATATAGTCAAGGTGACACCTAAAATTAACCATCACAATCAGTAACTTTCAAGTTAGATTTGGTCCAATCTCCTTGACTGCTGCTCTTAAGTCTCAGACATTTTTAACTCTGTCATTATTATAATTTTTTCTTTTTGTAGAGACAGGGTCTCACTATGTTGTCCAGGCTGGTCTCAAACTCCTGGGCTTAAGTGATCCTCTTGCCTCAGCTTCCCAAAGTGCTGGGATTACAGGTGTCAGTCACTGTGTCTGGCCTGCCATTATTATTATTAGGCATTTATATTATATGATGCTACTGCTGTGTTGGCCAATATAATAACCACTTCCCACATAGGCTATTGAGAACTTGCAGTATGGCTAATCCAAATTGAGATGGCTTGTAGTTGTAAACTATACACTAGATTTCAAAGACAATACAAAAAATGTAAAATATCTTCTTAATAATTGTTTATATTTATTACATTTTGAAATGAATGTATTTTATACATAATTTTATCTGTTTCCTTTAACCTTTTCTGTACTGTTTTAAACAAATGTACTAGAAAATTAAAAATTGCAAATATGGCCTGCATTATGTTTCTATTGAACAGTGCTTTCCAGAGCACTTTCAAAGTAATTTGGAAACATCTGTTCTTAATCCTCGGACAGTGACTATGTCACTGGTGTTTTAAGAGCAGAAAATGTGGCAAGGAAATGAAGAAAAACCTAAATAGACAACTTGAGCTGTCATCCCAGTTCTCTAGGGAGATGCCCACAGCAACCTATGCAAAACTTTGCCACTTTTCTCTAGGCTTCTATTGGCTTATTTGCTGCTTTCAGTGGATAATCTTTTTCCAGTTCTGCATTTTCCCCTGTCTGCTTCAACCTAAATATTCTTCTGGAATAGTGGTTCTCAAAGTTTGGTGTCTACTCCAGTAGCATCAGGATTCCCTGAGAATCTGTTAGACATGCAAATTCTAATGCACTGATGATTCAGAAACTCTGCATGTGGAGCCCCAACAATCAGTGTTTTGATAGGCACTCCCTGTAATTCCGATGCATGCGAATGCCTGAGAACCAGTGCTCCAGGAGCTCATATTTAACATACTGAACACATAGTCTTCCAGGTCACCCACCTGCTCCTCTTCCTGATTTCCTTATTTCTACTAACCTCTCTCCTTGCCACCAAGGTGCAAAGCATCAGTGTCATCTTTGAATCATTCTTCCCTATTGGTCCCCATATTCAATAAGTCATCAGTTCCTACCAAGACTTACTTCCAAGTACCTTAGCTTGGACTGAATATGTTCCCATTCAGTATTTCCAAATGTTTTTTCTCTCTCATTCCTGCTACATTCTGGCCAATTTTTTTTCTATAATACTCTTCCCAAAGAGCAGTTTTTTAACCTTTTTTCTGCAAAGTTCTATCTACTGGTTAGAAAGTATTCTTTATTCTTGAGAACCTCATATCCAACTTCCCAGTAGCCAAATATTATCTGTTCTTAAAGGTAAGTTTCGAAGCCATTTCTGGGATATTTTCAATCTTCTCCAACCTGCAGCATTTCTCCCTTTGCCAAATAAAACAAAATAGCTACCTCCTTTGACTTTTAATTTCATTTCTATCTCTTTTATAGTCTATCATGTTTTTTTGATATTAGTTTACTTTTTTTTTATCCTTTTAGTAAATTATACGTTTCTGGAAAAAAGGATGTATGTCTGATTTATCTTGTTATCGCCTAAGAAATGGGAAAGAGGGAACTAATATTTCTCACCCATATTGCTGCCCAGGGCTTTCACACTTTCTATTCTTGTGCCTCAAATATTCCTACACAATATCCTCATGGTTCTTTCCCTCACTTTAAGTCTCTTCTGAAGTATCACCTCTCAGAGAAACCTTATTCCTGTTCTTACTCTATTGCCTTGCTTTATTTTTCTTCATATCACTTATTTCTACCAGACTTATGTATGCATATATATGCATACATTTCAAGTAGCTCAAATTAAAATTATTTATTGAATGAATGCATAATGCATTTAACTCCTAAAGCCTCAGTCACTGAATCACTGAATCTTTAATGTATAGATGATTAAACCTACCTATAAGAAGTTTGGGAGAATAAATGAGGTGGCAGAAATACATCGCACAACACAGCATCTGACACAATGCAGCAGCAAGTAACTGAAAAGTATTATTATCATTACCATTATTATTTTATTAATATAGATTGTTTTGGGGCTTCTGCCCTTTCTCCCTATTAGACTTTAAGATATCTGAGTGCAATGTAACTTTTGTACATCAAAAAGTGGTATCCAGTAAATGACTCCTGAATGCGTGACCTTGGCACATTACGTAGCCTATCTGATTGCAGTTTCTTGATGTGTAAAGCAAGAGAATTAGTTTCCCAAGTCCTTTTTGGCAGTGCCTTTTCACTAAACAACTTATTAAAAACTGCATGATCTGATAGTTTGGAGACAGAGATTAGTGTATACAGACTGTGCTCCTTTTAGTAATATATTCTTACGTCAAATCTTTATATTATCCTCAGTGAGAGATGGACACATTCCTCTTGGATTTGATGTTTACCAAAGGCCCTAAATATCCTCTTCTTCTTTTCTATATAAAAATACATGTGTATAATTTTCTCCATTTCCTCTTGATTGAACACAGTTCTTCTTTCTGCCTTTCTGGTTTCCACTTCAATGCATTCTTATGATAAGTTAACCAACTTTTCATAAACCACTGAAATCCTGGTGTCATTTGGTGTGGATTGTGTTGCACAGTGTTTCTGAGATGCTATGGGACAACTGAGGTTCATTACAGCATTCTAAATTAGGTATCCTGAGTGTGAGAACATAAACAATTGTTCTCAGAGCTGGGCTTAGAATTTTGTCTTTGCTTGATCTAAATCTCTGCGTGTCTCTTCAACAAACATGTGCTCCTCTCTGCTGTAATTTGGTGAACTTTTTGCCAGTTCCTACAGATTCTACATTCTGTCTGGCTGACTAATGATATCGTCCCTTTTTTCTTGAGCCATCCTATGATTTCATCATATAAATGGTAGCTTGGTTTTTTTCCTTGAATACTTGGAATGTTACCTTTTATTTGGATTACCACAAACACCATTAGAATGGGCTGTGAGTTGTCATTTATTTGACTTGTCTGAAGATGGAAAAGCACAGGCACATTTCTGATGAGGAGGTTTTGCTTCTTGGAAAATGAGTTATTCTAAGACTAACTACAAACATCATCATTGCTTCAGAATGACATAAAGGGTCAGAGATACAACACCAAATGCCTATTTGGGTCAGGCAAGTAATAGGAAACTAGAGGAGAGGGCTGAGAGGAGGATATGGTGAAATGCGCTAAGAGACTAGCTGTGTTCATCTTTGGACAATTAATGCCATGCTGAACCACACAGACTTGCATAGCTAACACTTTTGATTTTTCAAGAGAAAGTAGAAATGTGGATTTTAATATGAATTTTTCTGATTTTCAAGGATTGACAACAAATTAAGTTGAAAACGGCAATATTTTAGTGCTGAACAAAATAGGTCTGTGGCCAAAGCTATTAGTTTATAATCTCTGGTCTGTATATTCTAATAGCTTTTTAAAAGGAAGCTATTGAATAGAATATTACCATTTTCTCTTTCTTAGGATGATAGAATGTTCTCCAAAGATATTTCTATTTTCTTCAGAATCTTTCTTCAAAAGACTTGCATCAGTTGCCTACTATGTTCAAGACAATGTAGGGGATGCAAAGCTAAGACATTGTCTTCCTCTTTTTTCAAGGAATTCATTATTAACAATAATGGCATTTTTAGACAGTAGTCTCCATCCTCCTCATCTGCCAGAAAGTTAATAAATCTCTCTTTCCTTCTTCTCAAACCACTTGTCCTCATCCTGATGCAGCCTCGAGGACAAGTGCCAAACTTTGGTAACAGAATTTGGTGACTCTGGTGGAATGGCACCCTGCAACTGCTGGAGGAAGCAGGGAGCAGCCGCAGGTAAAAGCCGTGGGTCTTTGAAGGTAGGAGCAACTTCTTCTTGAGGTGAGAGAGCAAGGGAGGGCCCCAGCAGCTGTCAGAGCCTATTGTAGTTCTGGAGAACTCCCATCTCTTTCTCCCCACATCAGACCATCTCCCCACAACCTGAACTAAGGATAAGGAAACAGATTTGGGAAGCGTTGTGACAGCCACAGCCATTCATAAATAAAGTTCCCTGGGATGCCAAGATCCTGTTTCCACCCATATGGGGGTGCTTTTCAGACCTCCCTGTCGGATTTGTTTTGAGGCACCAATTTGGGGTTGGAAGTCAAGAGGTTGAGTGGAAGTAGGAAACCTGGTTTGGATTGAGCTCATTTGTGGTTCCCAGGGAACTAGGGGGAATTGTGTTGACTTATGGGTTTAAAAGGGCTCTCCTGCTCTGTTTGATAGAAGCTTAGCAGAGGACTTGCAGAACCTGCAATCAGACAGATTTGTAAACTTATGTTAGCTTATCTGGAGTTCCTAGGAATGGCGTCTAGATCCTAGACTTCAGGCTGATGGTAAAGCCCTTGTACAGAGAAAAACAAGGAATGAGCCTTAGAGTCTTAGTACAGATGCTGAGAGGCATCCCCCAGTCAGTAGCATGTCAAAGCCACTGAACAATACTGTGAGAGTTTGGCCTCTTTGCCTCTGGGCAGTAACAGCTACTTGTGAGTTGTGTCTACTCTCAACCCTGCCTCCCTTTTGCCAGCCAAAGAGTAGGACCCTTTACAACATGACTGTTTAGAAGTTCTGGAGGCTGTGTATTCTAGCAGGATGTATCTGTCAGATCAGCTGATGCCAGACAAGATTGGGATATTTCTCACTGACGGGAACGGCTTTATGGACAACAAAGGGCTGGCTATGCAGTGATCACGGTAGTGGTACTGCCACCTGGGACTTCAGCCCAGGAAGCTGAGTTGTGGTTATTAAGAGGAAAAAGTTAAACATTTATATTAAATATACTTATAGTAGGAAATAAAAATATTAAGTATACTACTGAAATAATGGCCTTGATACAGGCCATGACTGAGCCCAAGCAGGTGGCCAGTAAGGCAAAAAGAAGTCAGGCCACCTGCAGAGCTACTAAAGAGGCAGCTGGAGGTGATCTCTTCCTTGGGGCCTTGATATCCCGGCTAGATTTAAACTCCCTTAAAAACTAAAGACTGGGGCTCTGACATTTGGGATGGCACAATTAAATGGAGAAAAAATTCTCATAGACTCGTCTCCCACCCAAAGCTCTGGTTCAGCCTCTTAGGCACCTAAATGAATACACACATTGGGAGTGTGATGCCTTGATGGATTCGGTAGGACCTTATTTGAGAGAGCCCTGTTTGCAACTAACGGTTTATGTGCTTGGGGTGGTCCAAGGATAGAAAGGCAACTCACTACACAGGAGCCCAACATATGGGAGTCCACTCTTTCTATGGTTGGCAGTTTCACTCAAATGCCTCGGCCTGTATTGGTAGATACCTTTTCAGGCTGGGTAGAGGCTTGTCCTACACAGAGGAAAGAAAGGGGCATCTAAGGTTACTGGAATCCTTCTGGAGGAACTCACTCTGAGATGGGCTCCTACCAGGAGCGGACAAGGCCTTCACCCTTCACTGAGTTCCTGCACATGTACAGGAACAGGCCTCAGAGGACGATGGGATGATGGGCATCGACAGTCCAGGGACAGAGGCCAGGCAAATAGAGAACAACAGGCTGGTGATGGAGGCCGTGGACAGACAGCTACAGAGATGGCTCAGGAGCTCCTCCTGCTACAGCAAGGTTGTCAGCAGTCATCCCGTTGTCAACGGGACCCAGGAGCACACTCCACAGAGCCCTGGACATTTTGCAAGGTGATAACGGACCCTCTTTTATAGAATAGGTAACGCTGCAAATAAACAAAGCCCCACACCTAGAATAGAAATTGCATGCATCCTGGAACTGATTCAGGAAACCCATCTAAAGGGGGATGAGGTATTGTCACTTGTCCTCCTCTGGATAAGCATAGCCCTTTAGAAGCAGGCTTACGTTAAGCCCCTAAGAAATAGTTTATGAGAGACCCTGCCTAGCACCCCAAGATAAGTATGGTAATATAACTATGAGTAAAAGAAAGTAGAGTAAAACAATATGTCACATGAATGGGTCAGGTGCTAACCACTACACACGGGTTTGCCTCCTTCAGGTCCCTGCCTCAGTAGAAAGCAGCGAAGTGGAGGAGACCCTATGAAGGGCCTCTAACAGCTCACACCTATTAAAATTGTCAGAAGTGAAACCTTGGGTCCCTAATACCAAAATAAAGAGAAATAAAGAGGTGTAGCCCCCAGTGGAAGGACTGGCCTTTAGGCAATCTAAAGTATCTGTTTGAGAAAAAGAAAAAAAAATGAAAGTGTTCATATTTTTGCTAAAAAAAAGGAACTCATTATTTAGTTAGGAGAAATAGACAATACACTTTCCTCCTCATAAAGTGCTACTACTTCAAAACATGACAAATGAACATGGCAGGGAAGTATTTGTAAACATTATAATTATTTTTAGAAATTCAAAGGAAGGTGTGGGAGATAAATGTAATTCCATGTTGATCAGAGTAGACCTTATGAAGTAGAAAGCATAGATTAGACATGGATAAGAAGACAGGAGAGGAGAATGCCAGATAGGGAGCAAAACTACAAAGATGGGATTGCGTGTGACATTATATGTGAGTAAATAAGAAAACCAGTCTGTTGGTAGTTATAAATCGATGCTGAGAAGTAAAGCAGTGAAAATTCGCATTCTAAATCTGACAAAAAACCAAAAAAACCCCAAAACTTTGACAAAATTTAAAATATGAAACCAAAGAATTTGGGTTGTCCAGTCCTGGCTATGAAGAGGGACACATCGGCCATTTAGGCCATTGCTATCTAATACTTCAATCTGAATTCAGTCTTTTTGTTCAGACTCTGTGCTCACCAAGCAATTTTCTGATTCTTGCTTGACACTCCTGTGAGGTTGTGAGATTGGCCATAATGGATAATACTTGGGTCACTTTTGATTCTATTGTTTTCACCTAGCTGATTTTGCTCTTTTCTCCAAGGATGCTGACACAATTAATTACACATATATATAATATATAATTACATGATTATATATAACATATATAAAATACATATGTGTATATACATATATATTTAATGATAAACTTTTGCCAAAATATTATTTTCCAGATAAAAATCCACTAAACTAATTTATTTAATTGTTCAATTCTCTCTAGAGAGCCATCAAACTGTTTTGAATTCTTATGTTTTTTTTGGTCTTACTAAAATTATTTTCAGTAGGATCAATTAATTTTACTATGGATTTTATTTAATCACTTTTGAAATCCAAATTAAGTTTTATCAAACATAAGTTCTTCCATTTATAGTATTTCCTTTTATGGTTATTATTTCTGCCAAGTCTGATTTTCTGAGGTCCAAATTTGCCTCCCTACATTTTAAGATGTTTTATTTTTTTATAAATCTTTCAACAATAGCAAAATTTATAGATTAGTCTGTTTATATTTTTATTTTATGTTATCTCCATTAAATCGCTTTGGATTCAATATTATTTGTTATTAATTGGACAAGAGACTATTAGCTATGTTTATTTCTTAGTATGTCTATGACATAATGGTGAACAGTTTCCTTCACACTCTCTTTTTATAAAAATTTAAAAATTCTATTATTAATCAATTTTTTCTCTAAGGAAGTAAAAACAATGAATTCAAGAAGTTTGCTTGAAAATAATGCGAGAGGAGAAACACCACCAGACAGAGTGTCTCTGCAGAAAAGACAGCCTCTAGAAGATATTAGAAGAAAGAAGCAGGCAGACGACCATACATCAGATGGGGGTCAGAAGGAGGAGTGTTGGAGACTACGGGAGACTCCGCGGGAGGAGGTTGCAGAGGAGAACCGGGAGAAGAGACCTCCCGAGCGAGCAGTTTGGAGACCAGCGGCAAGGGTAGGTGGAGCGGTTAACTTCCCCTCCCTTGCATCCCAGACTGCTGGCGGGCTCCCTAGTGGTTGGAGAGACCTGCGGACACAGTCCAGAGACGGCCGCCGCCAGTGAGTGGTAAGCCTGTAGTGGACGCAGCACCAGGCTCCCAACTACCTCAGGGCACCTCCATGCACACAGACTCGACCGCGCGGCAGGCGCCGTATTGCTGCACTCTCCCCTCCCCCGTCCCCTACGGTGGCTGCCGAGAGAGACAATATAGCCACCAGCCGGAGGCATCTCCAGAGAATGAAACTTTCCCATTTGGGGCCCTACAGCTGACTGAGGGGTGCTCAGACGGTGAGTTCCCTATCTGCCAGCCCTCCCAGGTGCTGCTGGCCTGGTGATTCCAGGAGAACGGGGCAGATCCTGAGGCTGAGAGACATCAACCCAGCTTGGGCTCCCCATGGGTGAATTAGAACTGGCACTCCTCTCCCTGGTGGGGTCAGG
>CAUYPO010105588.1:0-34147 GCA_963574435.1 Cheirogaleus major
TTTTGTCGAATCTAAGACACCATCAATTTTAAGAGGCATCATTATTTTACATACCGGTGACAAAGAAAAAGAATCCGACAAACGATGACACGATACTTTTTTATTGCTTAGAAAAAATATTTTGTACTTATAAAAATAGCCCATATTTCACTCCTATACATACATAAAATGGAAAAGAAAAAGGAAAGAAATCGTGTATTCCTAGAACACATTTACCTTTAGAATCTCCTGAATCTCTTTGTGACTCTGAGTCTTCAGTGGCCATGGTTTTGTCACGTGGAAGTCCCCTCTGGGCCATAAGCCTGTTGATGACGCAGCACTTTTTAAAAGAAGTGCTCTGTTATTGTCTCTGGGATTTTTTTTTTTTTTCCAAGCAGATCCCAATGCTGGGAACTGTCTTATTTGACTACACTCATATTTCACACCCTTCTCCACGCCCAGTTGAATTATGTATCACCAGAAGTTAAGTAGCTTCTGCTCAAATTTAGTCAAATGTTTTTTGGCAAACTGATGTTGGATGCCTTCAAGATAGCCCTGCTCAATAGATAAATCAGTCACACCAGCCTTTATTGCTTTAAAATTTCATTCATCTGCTTTTTTAAAGAAATGTGACAATCTCTCCTGCCTTCAGTAGCTGTCGGTTCTGTATGTCAAGCAATGCACGTAACACAACTCAAGTTTTGACAATATTAACAGCCGTGGCCCCCAGTCCACATAGGAGCAGGCTATGATGATGTTCTAACGACTTCTTGCCTGACAGTGATCGAAAGACATCTTCATCTTAAGGATGTTAAAATCGCAAAAAAGTTGTGCATCTTAGAATTGATAAAATGCTGCACATTTTACCCAAAACATGGGTTTACTGTTGTGCTCTATTTTTTATTGTTCCCCCAATCCCCATCATAGACAACAGAAACATCTGCTTCATTTTCAACACCTCTTCCCCCCTATACTTCCTTACCGAGGTATAATTTACATACAATTAAAGTTTATACTTTGTAACAATGATTCCGTCCAATCACAACGATTCTCCTCTTACCCTCTTCTGTCTCCTTCACTCAATGCCCTGTTCTCTCTCCCATAAGCTATTACAACAACTTCCTCACTTATCTACTTGTGTTCTAGAAATTTCTTCTCCTTCAATCAGTCTTATTCATTTTTCTCACAGTAATCTTTCTCCTACACAAATCTGAATTTGTCATTCTTCTTCTCAAAACTCTTCCTTGGATACCCACTATTTGAAGAATAAAGTACAAACTCCTCAACCTGACATTCAATTCCTTCTACTTTCTTGGTCGGACCTATTGTTCCAACATGATTATTCACCATTTCCCATTCCAGGTACATCCAATTTTTGGTGTTCTCCAAATGTGCCTAGCACTCTCCTCCACTGGGACTTTTTCATTCCGGATTCTGCTTATGCTTTGTCTAGACCTCCTCTTCCTTCCTCCTATTGCAGCCCACTGATAGGCATGAAGCATATACTCATTCTGGTCAGACTAGCATGGGGCATTTAGAGTTGAAGTTTTCTCTTCTTTCTAAATTGCCTGGAATAGGTTAATCTGGATGCATATACACATGTATAGTTATACGTCATTTAACGACAAGGATACATTCTGAGAAATGCATCCTTAGGTGATTTTGTCATTGCAGGACCTTCATAGAGTGTACATACACAAACCTAGATGGTATAGCCTACTACACACCTAGATTGTACCATATAGCCTATTTCACCTGGGTTACAAACTTGTATACCATGTTACAATATTAATATTTGTGTATCTAAAGGTATCTAAACATAGAGAAGGTAACACATTGTGCTACGACATTACAACAGCTCTGACATCACTAGGCAATAGGAATTTTTCAGGTCCGTTATAATCTTATAGGATCACCGTCACATGTGTGGTCTGTTGTTGACCAAAACATTGTTATGTGGTGCACAACTGTACATATATGTATACAGAAGCACATAAAAACAGCCACACACACGCATAGATACTTTCACGCTATTCGTTCTTACTTGTACTCTTTGATCGAATTCCTTCTTCCTTAGTGTTTTCTCAACACATGCTTGTACTTTCAATTGTACTGTCTTTTACTGGAAAATGGAGACAGGAGAGCTACACGGGCTTATTTCAAGAAATAGATTCAATTACATAGTCTGAGAGCGTTAGCATTTTGGAGGCATTCCAGTGTGATAAAACAGATCTGGAGCTTGGCATCAGGTGATACTGAGCCAAGCTGTTGCTCTGTCACTTACTGTGTCTGTGACCTTGGGCACACAAGGTAACCTCTCCGACTTGAGTTTTCCAGAAGGCCCTGAGCCAATGTGAGCCTCCAGCACCTTGTAGAACCTCTTCTCCAGCAGAGAAGGATCCTGGGGAAACTGCTAGGTGCTTTTCCAAGTCTCCATGGGTAGAACAATTCTGCCTGGCACCGTTTCTTCTCAGGCCCTTGGTTCATGTTTTGTAGCAGAGACATGGCTTGAAAAATTCCTTTCTCTTCTTCTGGACTATGTACTGACAGCTGGGAAGCAGCTGGGCAGCGCTAGACCTCACTCCCAGCTTCTCTTGCAGCTCAACATGGCCACATGACTAGTTCTCATTAAAATAGTGTGAGTGGGAGTGATGGGTGCCGCCATGGGATCAAGCAGCTTTTATTCTGCAAGCAGCTCCTGCAAGCTCTACTCCTTCTTTTGCTGGCTAGGTGCAGGAGACAGCTAGGCCCTGGGCCAGTGGCTCTCAAACTTCAGTGTGCATCTCAACCACCTGGAGGGCTTGATAAAACAGATTGCTGGCCCCATCCCCAGCGTTTCTGACACAGTAGTCCTGGAGAGGGGCCTGACCATGTGTATTCCTCACAAGTTCCAGGGTGACACTGGTGTTGTTGGTATGGGGACTACACTTGGAGAAGCACTGTCCTAGGAGATGGCAGAGCCACAACATGGAAAGAGCCTGGGTACCTCATGACCACGGATGGGAGTAGAGCAGCCCTGTCAATCTGACACACCCACCTGCCACTATTTAATGATCAAAGAATAAACTTTTACTGTGCTTGAGAATTTATGGATTTTGGTGAGTCTATATTCATTGTAGCAGGTTAATCTATTTTTCAAAGCACTATTCCAATTCCTCATGGGGCTGGGGCCAGATTCATTGCCTGGTTGCTGGCTCTTTCTCCCCTTGGTCTGGACCCTGCCTTGGAATCCCTCACACCCCCCCAAGTATCTGATCACAACTGGGCCATCACCCAGAGACTGAGAGTCCCCAGCTCCTACAAGCCCTCCTGCTCTCTGCCATCCAACCTATGGATAATCACTCCATCCTGCAGAAGCTGAGAGTTCCCTCCAACCTACTGGACTTGGCAATGAGGACTTTTGGCCTCTCCCTGGCTGGAGCAGGTCATCCACCCATCCTAATTAATTGTTCCCTGGTTGCTGCCCTGGACAGCTTCTGCCCATGCCCTCCCCCTGTGTCTAAGAAGCCCCAGCCTCCTTGCAGAATGCTAGAATGCTAGGGGACAGAATGCTACATCAGAGCCTCTCCACCTGGCACCCGGTTCCTCAGTCCCAGCACTGCCCAGGCACAGAGCAGGTGCTCAATGCCTAAAATCAAAGTCATAGTGACCGATTCTGAGAAAGTCACAGAGTGAAGGATGACAGATGGCAGGGGGTGGAGTCTACCCTATCATCCCTCGCAGTCAGGCACAAGACACAGGTTAAGTGTTTCCCCAGCAGAGTTCCTGGAGCCCCGTCTTGTCAGAATGCCATCTCTCAGACATAGCAGGGCGATTGTGTGATAATTATATATAAAAACGTCTAGCAAGTATTAAGAGATCACTAGTTCAATAAGCATATGAAAGCTCAAAGCAGGATTCAAGCCATTAACTCAAATTACATGAGCCCGAAGTCTGCCACCATCCTCCTTTTAACCAGCACATCAAGGAGAAGAGGCACTTTCATTGGATTATTAAAAGGATTTAATTAACATGGAATATTTCACAGGCAGACAACCTATGACAGAATAATTAAAATATAGTTTGTTGAAATGCACATTAATTGGCTACTAATTATAACATTTTGTTCCCCTTTAAGGACTAAAGATATGCTCAGGAGGAGATGTTGCTCTATGCAAAAGCATGTCTCCCTGCTTGTTTAGCTCAGTGTTTAATTAGGACAAAATCCTTCACTCTGCAATTCCAGAAAACTGGAATGCAAGTCAGAGGGAGCAAGTGAGAGATATCACTACATATAGAGCATGCAGGGTGGCAGGAGAGAGCACTAGACTGGGAGTCCACAGGCCTGGGTGCTCCTCTCCTGCTCTGTTCTGAATTCACCGTGAATATCTCCCCTGCTTAAAACTGCTCGTGGCTGCCCTTGCCATTACACAAATTCTAAATCTCTGCTATCTGGTAAGTTATGGCCAGACCCTTGACCATCTTTCCAAGATTCTCCACCTTGCCAATTTTGCTCCAGCCATACTGACCTGTGGCTGTACCTTGAGCAAATCAAGTTCATAACCACCACAGGGCCTTTGCGCATGCTGTTTCCCCAGCCTGGAGTTTCTTTCCCTGAATCATCCAAGGAGGCTTCTTCCTTCCCATCATTCACATTTTCATTCCAACGACTTCTCAGGAGCCTTCCCTGACCACCCAGTCTAGAGTTGCCCCCTTTATTCTCTAGCACATCACAATATTTTATTTTATTCACATGTGTAACACCATGAAATCATCTCAGGTATTTATTTGTTCAATTGTTTATTATTCGTTTCCCCCACTTAAACATAAATGCGATGAGGGCCGGAACTGTATCTGTTTCCTTGGTGCATTGCAGCCCCAGCACCTAGAATAGTGCCTGGCACACAGTAGGCAGTCAGTAAATATCTGTTGATTGAATGGAAGTGAGAGTGGAGCAAGACGGTCTCTGAGGGTCCTTTCAGCTCGAACACTCTAGGACACTTTGAACCTATGCAGAATCGAGGGCGACACAGGCTGTAGAAGACAGAGTGTGTTTAACTCTTTTTGGTACCTCCCTCCTGGTCCTCAGCAAAGCCTTGCCCATCACTGGCTTTCGGGAAGTACATGCAGGTCTGCAATTCTAGAGTTCTCAAGCATCGCAGGACTCCTGGCCATCTCCCTTATTGAAAACTGTAATCGTGGGGTCTCCTCCCTTAACCCTTTGTTACCTGCCACATGAACCTCCTTCATGGGATTCCAGCAAGACCAAGACCCTCCCTTCAGGGTTCAGTTTGCAAACTAGCCTGGATCACATAGGCTGAGAGATGTGCCTTTGGCGGTCGGGCGGGCACTCTTGTTTTTAAAATGAAGAGTTCAGATCCTTGACACTATAGTACTGCTTTCCTGGGTTCTGAATCTACAGTTCTGTCCTTTCCTCTTTAGGGAGATCTGTGGAATGCAATGGATGAGATAGAGCAGGTTTTAAATCTTCCAAAAGAGTCGATACTCCTCCTCCACTGCTTCTACCTCTCCCCTCTGCGATGTTTGGTCACTGCTTCCTCCTCTACCTCAGTGACTTGGATGATACTGGGATTTCCTACCTCCTTGCCCTGTGTGAGCCATCTCCTTCTCATGGGCAGCTAAACCTGGGGACACTGAGACAGCCTTGAGCCAGGAGCCTGGACCAGACCCACCCCCAGCATTTTTCCAGGTGCTTGCTTTTACTGTTTCTAGTTTTTCATCTCGAAGCAGCAGAGTAGAAATTCACATTTCAGCAAAGAAGAAATTCAAATTTCAGTGTTTTAGGTGAGGGCTAAGATAAATCAGGCCCTCCGTGGGGTCCAGTCCAGCTCAGCAGAATTCTGCACAGTCATTTGGAGCCAGAGCTCCGGCTAATACTAAAGCGTCACTTTGCCTACTTTGTGCATATATTGTAGGAATAGTTTATAGAAGAGGCCAAATACTGGCAGGATCAAGCAGTATTGTTCTAAAGTAAACTCTTAAAGCAGTATCTCATTCCAGGTTTGCTGTAACAGTGGCTGCCATGGTCTGCCAGGTGGGTGCTGGTGGGCTCTGCGGGGCTACAATGACTGGCAAATGGTATCATGGGCAGCAAGGCTAATATGCGGGACATGAACAGGGCAGGATTGATCGTGGTGGACAACGGCAGCGATGTCATGGGACCCTCACAGCTAACACACATATTGGGACAGTTCTCATGTACATTTTGGGACAGGTAGCAACTGCTTTAAAGCTCTATTTTGTAGTAAAGAACAGAGGATCTAGAGCCAGACGCCCTGGATGTGGTCCTGCCTATATCACCTACTGGTCCTGGCTAGGTCACCTGCTGTGCTTGGTTTCCTTATTTGGAGAAGAGGTAGTTGCAACCTTCATAATCTTGTGGAACGAATATTAGCAAGTGCTATGAGCCTTGAGTGGAGGAAACAATAATCTCTGAGTAAGGAGATTAGGGTTTCTAGAGGAGGTACATTTGAAGTGGGCCTCAACGCATGACTAGGAGTTCTATAGGCAAAAATAAGCTATGGTGAGGATAGGATCACAAGTAGTAGAGAAATTAATAGTAGCAATAGGGGGGCTACATTTTAGGTAGGGAATAGCCTGTATGGAGCCTCTCTGCATGCTGGCTTGTGAATTGTAGTGAAACAAGGGTATTAAATGGTAGGTTGAATGGGGTGGGTATATACGTACATAATGAGTGTGATGTCACCATCTGGGGGATGGACACGCAAGAAGCTCTCACTTGAGGGGTTGGGGGGGTCAAGGGCAATATGCACAACCTTAACATTTGTACCCCTATAATATGCTGAAATTTAAAAAAAAGAGAAAAGAAAAAAAAGGTAGGTTGAAGCTCTGTATGGACTTAATGCAAAGCTGAGGAATTTGGACTTTATTCTGTGTAGGAGGATTTCTTTTATTTCTTTTTTCTAGATGATATTTTTATGCCTAGAAAAATAAACAATATTTGTCTTAAGCTCAGTGCAGAAAACTTGAATGCCCAGAAAGTGTAAAGAAAAAACAATCGCATGCAAACCCAGTGCACAAAATAATTGCTGTTAACATTTGGTTGGATATCTTTGCAGTGCTTTTTCGATGAATATGTATGCTGGCCCAGCCTTACAAAAATGTTATCTAAGGAACATTTTCGAGCAGGAGCGTATCACGATCAGGTTTGCATGCCAGAAAGATCCCAGTGGCTGCCGAGGGGAGGAGGGCTGGGTGAGGCTGCAGGCAGAAGTTGGGCTGCTGTCAGGACTCGCGCTGGTCCCAGGGAGAGATGAGGAGCCTGAGCCGGGGCAGTGCCAGTGGGGCCGTGGAGGAAGGGACACCTTCACAGGCAGAGATGCTCAAGGCAGAAAACTGCTACCTTTGTCAAGTCAAACCTGAAGTCAATGTTTCAGTCAATTACCAGTCAGGGATGGCTAAGATTCTCTTCTCCAGGCCCCTGGTCCACGTCCTAATCAGAAGCACACAGCTTGGTCTTCCATCCTGGAAAATGCTCTTCCTGAGAACAATTCGATTATAGACCTCCTTCTCCTGGCACCTGCAGGACCCTCCAAAAACTCAGCTCGGTGGGAGAGATTTCCAGACTGTTGGTCTGAGGTATCGCAGCCATCCATCGGGCCCCCTTTGATGGAAAAGCCGGACATTATCCGCACAAGGGAGCCTCAGGGTGGCTTTCCTGACTCTGCAGGTGCAACCCGCTCACTCTCCGACCTCAGCCACTGCTCCCCTCACTCCCGTGTCCCTCCCAACACTAGCTGCCACCAAGCTGTGCCCGGAAAATGAAGATCATCCTAGAGGAGCCCCAGGCTGGCCTGAGAAATGAGATGTGTCGTCTGTGATGGAGGAAGGTTGAGAGACTGGATAATGGAGGGCCGGGGAACAAGGCTCTGCAGACAGCTGGGAGGGGCGCACCGCACGGGCCACGTTAGAATCCCGCGCCCCCCCACCCCACCCCGCTTCCCCACAGCCCCCGCTGCCTCGATTCAAGTGCGAGTTTATAAGCGGCGTTTTCAGAGCGCTAACGAATCTGGAGGGGCCCTGAAAGGGAAAGGGCCTCTGTTGAATAGCTTTTCTCTTACCAGAGGAAATGAGATATGGTTTTTCTTGTAACCCAATTTCCAAAGCCTTTTATGACAGAGCGCTGGGAAGATTCGTCTCCTGCCAGGCTGAGCGGGGCTGGGGCAGCTCCGCAGAGGAGCTTAGAGACGGCTGGACGGTTGCTGGGGGACATTGGGGGGGGGGTTTCGAGGGGATGAGATCAGTGCCATCTTCCCTCGAGAACACAAAGGTCCTTTGCCATTCATGTGTTTTGCACTGATTTTCTTTCCTGAAACCATGGAAGAGGAGGTAGCGTGTAGCATGGCGTGAGAGCAGTCACGTGGGCTTGGTGGGTTCCAGTCCTGGTGTCTGCACTTCCTCACCTACCTGACCACAGCTTCCCACTCCTGCAGACAGAGGTGTAGATCTTGCCTCGGAAAGCTGCTGTGAGTGGAGACGAGGCAATATGTGTGAAGTGCCTCATTTAGGCTCCCAACATCCCCCTTGTCCATCCTAGACCTCTTGAGTATTATTCAGATCCACCAGTAGGATTTGCTTATTATTTTTAGGTAACTATTTTAGGGCAGTGGACTTGTCCAAAGTTACCTAGTGAGTTCTTGACAAAGCTGGAAGCCAGGTGGCCAAGGGAGCACCCATGTCAGGTGTTCTGCTAGCACTACGTTGATGGCAGAAATGTCTCCCCTGGGACTTGCCACTGGGCTCCTCACACTGCCTCAGAGTTGGGAGGGCAGGTGCATTTGCAGTGGGTCCCTTCTGCCTGCACACTGCACAGTGTCTCCAGAGGAGGGAGTCGGAGAAGCAGCATTTGAGTCACTTGTTCTTTGAGGCTTGGGACTCATCAGGAGAAAGGGACTCCCAGGGCTCTGGCAACCCGGTCCCCTACCCTGGAGTGGCAGAGGCCCTGGTGGAATTGGACTCTTTCAGAAGAGTAGCCAATCGACACACTGGAGGCATCACATATGACCCAGTGGGTGGGGGTCTTCTCTGGGGGCAGTGGAGGTGTTGCTAAGAGGATGAGTAGAGATAGCACCAAGCTGCCATATAAGCAGGTAGTAATTGACTATGTGGTTTATTTGGGGCTTTAGAAAAATAAATCATCATCCTCATCATAATTACCGATCAAACGCTTCCTGTCTCAGAGCCTTCAGGGGTCCCAAGACAACAGGTGTTCAAGACAACATCTGACAGTGAGGGGTAACCCTACCATGCAAGACTTGCAAAGGATAGGAGGCTCTTCCCCTCTTCAGCCCTGATAAAGGAGATTGTTTGGGAGGGAAATTCTTTAATACCAGCTAACTTTTATTGAGTTCTTTCTACGTACCAGGCATGGGACTCTGTGCTTCACACATTTAACTCAATTCATTTTCACAAAACCATTATGAAATAGTAGATACTATTATTATTATACCTATTTTGGTGATGGAGAAGCTCATGCTAGAAGAGATTTAAAAAATAACTTATTCTAATGTCTCACACATACTTACGAGGCTTAAAGGCCCATAGGAAGCACTTTGCAGGGCAGAAGGACCTCAGAAAGGGCTGAATGTTCTGCATGGAGCAGGTGGCAGTGACCCTGAGTCTGCCTTCCTTTCTTCCTGCAGTTGAATTCTCTGTCCAGGTGCAATGCAAGCATCCGGAGGCACCAGGACTGCTCAGTAATAAATAAATTGGGTGTGGTGCCAACAGGCAGTAAGGGCTGGGGGCGAATCCCATAGGGTGGCCGTGAAGACCCAACGAGAGGATGCCTGAGAAAGCCGTTGGTAAACTTGAGGCAGATGTTTTTATCTGCCTTGGAGAGTTCCCTATGAGCGAAACCCTCCTGTTTGAAGAGTGGTTTTAGATGACAGCAGTGTTATTTGGTTGAGTTGGATTCAGTTGGAGGCCACACAAAGAAGATGCAGTCTCCATTCTAAGTGAGTCTGCAGTTTAAGGGAGGGAGAGTAATGGAATTAAACTCTCTTTACCTGTGTGAGGGGGGGAATCGGTCGAAGGCATGACTATGGAAGGGCTCCTGTAAAATTAATGGATGTCTATCATGCAGATAAGATGGGCTTATGGAAAGGGCCATTCCAGGAAGTGGGAAGAGCACATGCAAAGATGCAAAGGTCCTGGGGCCACCAGTCCAAAGACCATCAACCTAACATAGGGAACCCTTCGAGCGTCAGTAGCTGGGATCATTTCCACATGGATCATCTATTTTCTGTGCTGTATGTGGAGGGGGTTGATGGGCATTGGAGGAGGGGTCTGAAAGGAAGGATGCCAGCCAGGCTGGCTACACGGGAAGCACCACCAGGGGGTACAGCTCTTCTCCACCTGCAGGGAGGGTGCTGTGCCTGAGGTCGGCCAGGGACGGAGCTGGGGGAAGGAAGGCTGAGCGATACTTCACAATGTACCTTACTGAGAATTCACTGTCGGTGGGATTTTCAAGACTGAAGCACATCTGAAATGCACTACCAGCCACCCTAGACCGTGAGTAAAAGGGAAGGGGCCTCCTTCATGTCAAGTAGAGGCTGGGGGTTTTAAATAAGGTCTTATCCCAATATTCTCCATGACTCTGTGAGATACCGATTATTGTCTTCATTTCTCAGAGGATCAGTAAAAGGTGGATTTGAAGACCAAATCCAGGTCTGTCTGGCTCCAATGTCTATGCCTCAGCTGCTTGTCCTCTTTGTGTCTCCTACAAGCTCCACACTAGTCTCAGAAGTCTCAGAAGGTTTTGCGCGTGGGATAACAGAACGGTTACCTAATCTGTTAATACAATTTTCCAAGTTATGCCTGGAGCTGTCCCCAAGCTAGGTCCACTTATGCTTTAGGTCTGCTGCTGATTCAGTGATTGGCTTTGGAAGGTACCTGTTCTCCTATTTGGAGGGAGTGGTCCAAATCCTGATGAAACAAGCAAAGTATATGTCATTGTATTAATGGTTGGCACCAAAATCTCTCTTACGAATGGGACTTTGTTCAGTGTATACCATAATGCACTCTTGGGGGTGCAAAATGAGGCTGTCCAGGGACATGTGTAGGAAGAGCACTGTTGTTTGAGAGGCAAGATGAACATTTGCTTCTTGCTCTAGATGGAGAAGAAATGAAAAAAGTAGAAATGAGAGGTGATAGGGAAAGAGAATTTACTAAACCCATGAAATTCTTGGTCCAAATGACACTGGCAAAGTTATGCATGCACTGAGCTTATGCTAAGTTTGCATGGGATGGAAATTAGACCTTGGGTCTGAATGTCAGGAACAGAGGTAAGGCAGCCCAGGAGGAGGTCAGCAGTCAGAAATTCCCAGAGATCGTGGGAAGAACTCTGGACTCCCACAGGCCTTGATCTGGGGATTTGGGGCAGGTTTATCTAAATCTCCAAGAGATAAGAGGCTCTAGCTGAGCTCTACCAAATTGAAATTCTAGCGCTCTCCAGAGCAAGGCAAGATTGAGCTTAGATAAAAGCATTCTGTCTTCAGGGATCTTAGAATCCAGGCATGTCATGAAGGGTAGCAGGAAAGAGTCTGTTGGTCACAGACCAAGACACCTCCCGGAAAAGATACTTGCTTGGATACTTTAAGGATAGCAGCTGCCCATTCCTGCAATGGGATCCCTCAGCAATGTGGACGCTGGTTTCCCAGATGTTTCATCATGAAGTAGACAAGCTTAATGATGGAGGGTAAAGACCATAGCCAGAGGTTTAGGGTCTGTGGGTGCATCATGGGGTTACTACCCTCAGACTATCAGCCTGCCTTGGACTTACGCCACAGCCTTGGGGAGAGGGGACAATATTAAAGAGCAAGTTGCAAAATGAGCTGAATAACTGAAGTTCCTGGAGGGGCCCAGGGCGTGAAGCAGAGGTTCCTTGGAGCTTAAGAGCCAGGATGTCACACGGCTGCCTCTCCGCTCACCTGGGCCTGAGACTGACCGCCCCTGGGAAGACGTGAGCGTCAGAATGCCGTTAGTGTAGATTTCTTTCCTGTCTCTAAGACCTTGTAATGCCTAGGAGCCAATGCATGATAATTATTTATTTAAAGCATAAATACATTTAAATTCAGAAAATTAAGCAAAGCTTTCTTCTAGCTGCTTCAGCAAGGTTTTAAACTTTCGTGAAACACAATTGAACAGACTCTGCTAACAGTCTGCTAACAGACTCTTTTGTGGCCACGTCGAACACCCAAATTTGGTAGGGAGTGAGGCCTGGGGAGCTAGGAAGTTACTCACAATCACCTTTGAGGGAAGAGCCTTATAGAATCTGAAGGCACGTGTATTCGTATTTACAGGTAAGCTAGCCAGTGACAATGGTGATGATTTTTCTTTCCATCTTTCCGTTAGTGATCTACATGAAAACGAAAAGTTACTCCCCTAAACATATTTCCAGTTCCCATGTTCTCCTAAGTCAGTCCCATAACCGTGTCTTAGCAAATACTGCTAGGCAATGGAACATGTTTAGGTCCGTGAGAGGTGCGCTTAGGCCAGTGTAAGCACAGGTGAGGGAAGGCTGGTGGGGGAACCTTCCTGCAATTAGCTCTCCTTGCTGTTCCGTGCAAGAGACCTTCTCGGGCAGTTGCTTTTGCAGCATCCATCTCTCCATCATCATCACCATCATATTAGTTAACATTTACTGTGCATTTTCAGTAGGGTAGGTACTGTGCTGACCCCTTTCCAAGAATAAACTCATTTATTCTAAGGGAGTTATTTTTTATTGAAATATTTTGGTCTCCATTTCACCAATATTAAGTCACTAGCAAGTAAGTGAAAAGCCAAGCCTGGTCTCAGGTCTAACTCCAAAACCCCTACCCTTAATCTCAGAAATGGTTAACCAGTCACAATCCTCAGGGAATGGAATCATATAAAGAACTGTATTCATTCATTCAGCATCCATTAAACACCTACTATGTGTTAAGTGCAATGCTAAAAGTCAAGACTACGAAGAGGACCACAGCATGGTCCCTGCCTTCAGGGAACTCACGGTCTAGGCATGTGAGTAGATGGTTATAAAAGAGAATGGCAGGGCTATAGCAAGTTTCTCAGCAGGGTGGTATGGGAATACCGAAGAGTCAACAGTTCTGCCTGGGTGAGACTAGGAGTGTTGGAGCTGAGAAAGGAGGGAGGCATTTGAGCTGAGCCTTAGATAACAATTAAGAATTCTTGAGACAAAAAAATTAAAAACTAAAAACTAACTTCGGTTTGTCCAAAACATACTTCTGCAGAGTTTTCCATCTCAATAAATAGCATTACCAACTATCTCATTTTTCAAGCCAGATATCTAAGAATTATTCTTTACACAACCCACTCCATTATTTTCCACATCCAAGCCACATCCAACCAAATTCTGTTAAATATCCCTCCTAGACCTTGTCTCTAAAAATAAATAAAGTTAAATAAATATATACCATGTCTGTGTAAGTATATACCAGCCACTTGTAGCCATTTGCTCAAGAGACATGAAAGCACACGTCCATACAAAGACTTGTACATGAAGTTTACAGTAGTTTCATTTGTCATAGGTAAAAATGGAAAGCACCCCAAATGTTCATCAACAGATTAAGGGATAAACACATTGTTGTATATCCACATGGTGAGTAATACTCAGCAATGATTATTCACTGTTAGCATACATAACTGCAATAGTTCTTTGCATGTGGACCTCGTATGCTGCAACCTTGCTAAACTCATTTATTAATAACAGAAAACAAAGCAGATGGACACAAAACAGATGAGTATCTATATTGTGGGGAACGAAGGAAGCAAGGCAGTGAGCTTTGCATGCTTTATGATCCCATTCATGTCAACTTTAAAAAGATGCAGACTGTTCTGTAGTGATGGATATCAGACAGCAATTGTCAGCAGATGGGGATGGAGTGCAAAAGAGCAGGGAGACAGGAATATAAAGAAGAAGCACATGGAAATTTGGGTGGTGATAATCGTATTCATTACTATAATTTCAGGGATGGTTTTATGTATACAGTTGTCAAAATTTATGATGTACATTTTAAATATGTGCAATTTCTTATATATCCATTATATCTCAATAAATCTGCTTAAAATTGTTTAAATATAAATAAATAAATATCCCTCCTAAAAATCTTTTGAATACATCTACTTATCTCCAGAGGCATAGCTACCGTCCTTATCTATCATCATCATCATCATCTCTCAGTTGGACTTTGGTAGTAGCCTTCTGACTGGTCTTCCAACATTCACTGTTTGTTTGAAGCTTCCTTTTCTCTGTAAGACAAATCTGTTTTCTCATTGGGACCATATTTTCCTAATAGATAATTTATATTTATAATATGAACTTTAAAGTCCTTACTAAATCCAACATTTGGAACTTCTTGGGGTTTATTTCTATTAGGGATTTTTTTCTTGCCTATGGATTACATTTTCCTGTCTCTATGCATGTCTAGTAATTTTTGTCATATTCTGGACATTTTGAATGATGTGGCATAGAGATTCTGGATTCTGTTATCTTCCTCTGAAGAGTGTTCAGTGTTGTTCCAGCAAACTGTCCAATTTCTAGCCAATCATCTTGAACTTTTAAAGGTTTGGTTTGATGCTCTTTGTTGGAGGGAGTGGGAATTCTGTGGTATTCTCTCAGCTCCTCCAACTTCATAGGACTAAAATTGCAAAATCTCCTGCGGATGTTATTGAGGCTTGTTTTTAGGCTTTGTTAGAAGAGGTCTACAGAAGTCCTTACTCTATGACCAAGGTCAGCAAACTTTCTCTTAAGAGCCAGATAGTAAATATTTTAGGCTTGTGAGCCATATGATCTCTGTAGCAAATAATCAACTCTACTAGTATAGCTTTAATGTAAATGAATAGGCAGTGATGTGTTCTAATAAAACTTTATTTGCAAACATTGGTGGCTGGACCAAGAGCCATAATTTATTAACCTCTGCTCTAGGGCGTGGTCCTTACATTTAAGGCATGGCCTTTCTGATGTCTTAACTGGATCCCCAGGTGTTAACAAGGTCTCCGCAGTCTGGCCAAACCAGAGCTGGAATATCTCCTAGCATTGCTTGACCTCTAGTGTTTTTATCCCACTCATAACCTCATAACAGCCCCTCCTGGGAATCTTTCTATCTTCTCTCCTGTGCTTGTATAGTCCATCCCTCCTACTCCCACCACAAAGATTTCTGGGGCCCCTTCTTCATAGCTCTCTCCTCTACGATGGCCTGCCCCACAGGTTCTGGTCATTTTAGTAGGACCGAAATCTGATTCCTATTTCCTCTAGTCAATAAGAATGCCATGCTCTCTCTGAGTTCTACCTCTCTGCATTATAGTTAGGAAATTGTCCCTAGATGGAGAACTTGAAAAAATAAGACTTCTCCTTATGATTTTCTCTTTTTTTCCAGAGATCATGGTCTTGTGTTGCCCGCTGCCCATGCCAGGAAGCAGTTTCTGCATATATTCCGTCCAGTTTTGTAGCTGTTTGTGGCGGAGGGCTAGTGCAGTGCCAGCTTCTCCATAATGCTTTCAAAAGCAGAAATCCCTGCTTTACATCTGCCCTCTTCAATCTATTCTCTACTTTGCATCCAGAATGATCCTTTCTATCTAATCATCTCATCATATCTAGTGCCCTCCCTACAATGATTCAATGAGTCCCAATTGCTTTTAAGAGAACACTTAAGTATCTGTTTTTGCCCATCGGTGAATCCCCAACACACAGCATGGTGCCTGCCCTGTAATAGACATGGAATAAATATTTTTGTGTAAATGAGAAATGAAGTTTTTGGCAGACAGAACATAAGCAAAGGCAGGGTAGCATAAGACAGTATGGGAAGTAGTGAATTATTCTGTAGAATTCCCACTCATGGTGCTAACTACAAATGATTCAATAGCTTCATGTGCAGAAAATACGACCATTGGAGACCATGGTACTAAACTACCATTTTTTTTTCAATGACCAAAGGCCTTAAAGCATTTGCTCAGTGTGAAGCTCTTGAGATGGATAGGGCTGTCTGGGCAAGGCAAGGAAAGCTTTCCTGGATCTGGGTTGGCTGTGCTCACAGACAGACAGATGGACATGCACACAGGCAGAAGGAATCACCAGTTTGCTAAAAATAACACCTCAACCAGTTTTTCACAGAAGCCCGAAAGGAAGAGAAAACGGATCGATCGCAAGCATACCATTTGTGTGACGTTGATGTCCTCCCCTGATCACAGACAGCAAAATCACCTTGGAGACCAAGTTCGTTTCCAGACAGTAGAGGAAATGACTAAGGCAACTGCTGCTTTGGAACCAAGTAGGGCCCCAAAGGACTCATAAGTTGATTAAACAAATTTGACAGGAAATTTTAGATAAAGAAGATGATCATTTTTGATATTCAGAGAAGGAAAAAGCGGGATTTGGGCAGACATTTACCAAGGACCTTTTTGAAGGAAGATTTTTACAATGTTCAGAAGAAAGAGAGATGTGAGTCTCTCTTTCACTGGACTCCTGTCCAATAAGGTCAAGAGTTCTCCAAAGTGTAGTTTCAAAACCGTGCCCTAGCCAATATTCCCAAGGTGAAGGAAGCAATGAATGTGACAAAGGAGGGCAGAAGAAGACAGAAATCCACATTTATTGAGTATCCTCTTGCTGAGAGCACACTGCTTGGGGCTTTACACTAGTTAGCTCGTGTTATCTCTATAATAACTCTATAAGTTAGGTTCTATTATTTTTATTTTAGAAGGGAAGAAACTGAGGCTTAGACAAGTTGCAATAGCTTTCTGAAGTAGCACAACTAATATACAGCAGAATTTCAATTTGCACCCAGATTTGTCTAATTCCAACACTAGAGACCTTCCCAAACACCATATTGCCTCGCTGGTGTGCTGCTTTTGTATGCAGTAGGTGGCACATTTCTGGGCAGTCTGCATTTTCAGAGGCCGGGCCTTTCTGCTTCCTGGGTCTTAGGATATTGACTGTAGTGCGGTAGATAAGCATGGGCTTCGTAGTGATTGTACGACTGTCATTTCAGAAATGGGAATGTTAGGCCCACTCATTACTGATGAGAATCCTTTCCGTTTCCCCACCCATGAAGACCAACACTAGAATTTATGTATGCATATATGTATGTATGAATAAATGTCATGGCTGAGACCAAATTCTGGCTTTACTCTGGAGTCCTAAAGGCACAAGCACAGTATCCATGCATGTTGTGCTTTGGCTTCATTCACTTGGGTCTTAAAGATCAAAGTAAGAGTCTGGTCCAACAAACAACTGATAGCACTCAAACTTGCAGGGGTCCGCAAACTTTTTAAACAGGGGGCCAGTTCACTGTCCCTTAGACCGTTGGAGGGCTGGACTATAGTTTAAAAAAAAAAAAAAAACTATGAACAAATTCCTATGCACACTGCACATATCTTATTTTGAAGTAAAAAAACAAAACGGGCAAAAACACCCGGCGGGCCAGATAAATGTCCTCGGAGGGCCGCATGTGGCCCACGGGCTGTAGTTTGAGGACGCCTGATAAGTCTTAAAGCCTCTCTCTAAGCTTAGTTCTTTCCTGCACAATGCAACATTCATAAAATTCATTCCCGCCTCTCGCAAGGCAAGCCCACTTTTCATTTGCTAAGGGTCTTCAGCAAAGCAAATAACTTACTTTAATGGTCAGCCACAGAAGACTAAACAGAAACAAAACACAGAAACCCATAGACTCTTCTCCCGCTGTCTGCATCGTGTGGAGTGCTGCGATTTGCAGAGCATCCTTCATTTTCTCATCCGCTTCGGTGTTTTTATCCAGGAAGACATGGGGGGCGTGAGCTGGAACATATGCCGGTGTGAGTCTGGATGTGCATGCCGGGAGAGCAGGCAGGAGCCCGGAGAAAACGTGTGCAAACGTGGCAGGGAACAGAAAACCCAGCAGGGATTGCTGGTTTCCTAGCAATCAATGACCGATTTCCCTTCGGGGCTATTCCCAGAAGTGCAGATCATTTTAAAAATAGATGCATGTCTTTCTTTCAGTTATTGACATTGCTTTACCCAGGGCTGTGTACACAAGCATCACTCTAGCGAAATCTTAAAATGTTGGATTTAAGTTTGGATATGCATATTTCATATTCCTGAGACTCCTCTTAGAAGTTTGCACCTCACTTTCCAGACCTCGGGTTTTATCTCAGGGTAGCTATTCCAATCCAGGGTGATGAAAGGATTTCTTCTAGGGAACCAGAGAGCGGTAGTTGTTCTCAGGACAGTCAGAACCATCCTCTAAGACTCAGCTCAAAAGCCATTTCCTTTGAGAAACTCTCTCCAACCTGCCTGGGCCAAATGCCTCTCCCACTTTCTTTTGTATTTCCAAATTTGATCTCCTCTTATAAGGCATTTTAAAAATAATTAGCCATTTTTGTGCATGTGCTATCTTTCCCAATAGACTGGGAGCTTCCTGATGGCATCTGATTATCTCTGTCACTTTCTGGTGCCTGCCACAGGCCCACGACACACTAGGTGCTTAGGAATACTTGTCAAATGACTGAGCACCTAGACAGAGCCCTAGAGCTTTCCCGTGTCCCCCTCAAGGGGCCCTTCCTATCCCTAATCACCAGCCCTGTCTTACCCAGCCTGCAAAAAAGCAGACAGAAGGACCACTGTCTAGGGCTGCTGGATGTCATTGCTGTACCAGTGTAGCACCGAAAACACTGCTGTCCTGGAGGGCCACCACCAGGAGAGGGGAAGCCACACTCTCCCGCGTCAGAGTGGATCTGGCCTCAGGGGCGAAGTCACTTCTGGCACCAGCCACTTGGGGAAAAGGAGCTTCTCAGACCAGAGCTGGCATCTGTGGGACTTGGGAGCTGCCTACAGGAGTGAGAGTCTCCAAGGCTTGGCCTCCAGGGGGTTGAAATGGTGTCTTGGGGATACCGGTGTCCTGGATAAGAACCATCTACTCAGAGTCGATCCAGAAGCTAGTAGGTGGGGTATTGAGCAAGGGGCTGTATGGGTGGCATGTGGATTCCCCACTAGACCAGAGGAGAGATGGAACCTATGTTTATTCTCTGCACCCCCTTAATATTTAGTCAACTCCCCTACGTACCCTGGCCGGGCCCAGCTGCCTCACAGGGGAACCACAGGATTCATGGGCTCTGGGAGGAGTTGGGGCAGGGAGATTGCTCAAAGGGATGGGGACTCTCGAGCCACGAGGAACCACGCACGATGGCACAGCCAGCTGCCCCTCGCACAGGGAAGCTTCCCTCCAAAGCTTAAATCTCTGCAGTCTTGCTACTTAAGATAATGAGATTTCTCTGCTTCCCGGAACTCAGGTGGCATTGGTATTATTTTCCCCTTGTTGTGGTGGACAAAACTGAAGTCTAGAGAGAAGCTCAAGGGACAAGCTGGGAATTCAATCTAGGCTTCCTCGTTCCCAGGCCTGACGCCTTCTGCTTCCTGCATTGGAGGCGTCTGTGTAAATGCATCGTCTTGCTCTCCCCCTGCCCCCTTCCCCGCCCATCCCTGGAGCATTTTCCACTAAGTCCTGAAGGTACTGTTGGCCTTTCCCAGTTCTTTATCCTTGTAGGCTGCAAGGCCCAGGTCTGCTCCTTGGTGTTTCCACCCAGAACTTGCGGCGCTGAGTGAGAAAAGACACTTAGCTAGATCCAATCCTGTGGCCACTACTCCCAGTCAAAGCACCAGTAAGGGGCTGGGTGGGAAATGATCTGAGACCATCCAGGAGAACCTCATCACTTTCAATAAGGGGCGTCCAAGGCCACCAGAGGGGTGACTTGTCCAAGGCCATCCGTGGTAAGAGAGATGGGTGGGGCACCGGACGCAGGCTCCTGGTACCCGGGCATCTGTTGCAGTTCTCGGATGCTTTGAGCAGCAGGAATGCAGGGCTTCCTCCCGCTGTCGACATTTGGACAACCAAGTCTGCTTGTGGCCCCAGACATGTGGCCCTAACCCGGGTACTGCAATATTCCCTAAGAGAGTAGATGGCTAAAGTCCAAATAGGGAATATAGGCCTGGCACTAGAAGCACAAGGTCATGACTTCCTACCGGGCAGAGCAAGGCTGAGCCGAGGCCCCGCAGCCGAGATGAGCCGGATAAAGGCAGGTGGCTCTGAGACACGCTGACGAGCTGCCTTGTCTCTGCCTGTCTTTTTCTCTCGTTTTAAAGCCTGCATCCCTATCTCCAGTCAGCAATCCAATTAACTGCGATTTTTGAAGGAGACCTCAAAATGGAAAAACAGAATTCTCAGTTAGGGGGCATTCCCTGCCTCACTAATTCACTGGTCAGTGTGCAGTGCATCAGGTTGGAATTGGCTCTCCCCACCGCCTCCAGGGTGCAGATTTAACTGGGTCGAGCCTCCACCCTAGAGATGAGGGTCTTTGCTAGTGGCACCAGCACCGTCGCTGGGGTGGTAGAAAGTGGCCAAAGTACAAAACTCTGCATGAGTCTCTTCAGTTCATTATCTTTTTATTTGGTGTCTTTCTGCAAATAGGAATATGCAAGAATTGTGGTAGGTATTTATGCCCCAGAGGATAAATACCCTGCCTGCCATTCACGCTGTCACAAAGGCTAGGGGTGCCAGCAAGCTACCATGAGAACAAGCTGGATGAGGACAGAGTGGCAGGGCTGGGGGGTGTGGCTAGTTCAGTGAGGGCCACCATCAGGGTAGGCGTCTCTGAGCTGAGACCTGAACCTGTGAGGGAGTGATCTTGCGAAGTTCTGGGAGAAGAGTGTTTCTGGCAAAAGCGAAAGCCCCAGGATGAGAGAAAACCTGGCAGGGAAGAAAGCGAGCGTGGCTGGAGTGCAGTGAACGAGGGCGCTTTGGGGAAGGGGCAGGGGAGACCGTGCAGAGCTTGGTAGCCTGGGCGGGCCACTGCAAAGGGTTTTGATTTGGTGTGAGCACGAAGGGCAGCTCTAGGGAGGGGTCTGGGAGGAGCAGGTGCCATGATCTGATCTGAATTTTAGAAAGATCTGTCTGGCCATGGGGCTGTGGGAAGGTGAGTATGGAAACAGCCTCCTAGGCAGGGTGGTGGCTATGGAGGGCAAGGAGGGCAGGCCTGGGACCTCCCTTGTCGGGAGAGCCAGCAGGACTTGGGGATGGACTGCTTGCGGGAGGGGAAAGGGAGGGAGAGTGGAATCGAATTTCAAATTGGGGCCTGAGCACTCGGGTTCACGGAGGCGCCCTTTACTGAGATGGAAACAAGTGGGGTGTGAGTCAGAGCTGGACATCAGGAGCTGGGGCGGGTCTGGCATTTATTACCCACCCTGCCAGACTGTGTCACAAACCCCGGACTCCCGGAAGGGACGGTGCACACATTTTTTGCCTCTGTCTCCCTAGTTCTGTGTAGTACAAGTCCTCACAGATAGGAGATGCTTTGTCCACTGTTGAAAGAGGCTTTGATTTTCACCATGTCCTTATTCCTGAAAAAATGCAGATGGCACCTAGATATCCTTCCTTTCACTAGCTCACTTGGTCACCACCAAGCCACTTCATTTGCATTTTTGATGACTCCTTCAGTGGCAGTGACATCACCCTGCAGTCACGAGCCAGTCTGACCTCCCTCCTTACCGGTCCCCTGCACCAGTCCTCTCACAATCACACGCCACCACATGGCACCAGGGGAGCCCTCCAGTTAAAGACTCACCTCGGTGGGCACTCGATCAGCACGCCTTGGCTCCCAGACGAGTTATCGTTTATTCCCACTGGGTTGTGCCAAATTGGCCAATCAATCACCGGTCAGATACTGAGCACCTTCCATAATAAGCGCTTGCCTTTGCCTGGCATTTTGTAGCTTACAAAGCATTTTTATGTACCCTCTCCTTGGACGTGTGCAGCCAACCTCTGACTTGGCAGGGCAGGTCTCTGGATATTAAATTCCCTGTTTCACTTCAACTTTCATAACTTGCAACTTAGGGTCTTAACTAAGACTGTTCCCTCTGCCTGACATGTCCTTGTCCTTCTCATTGGCTTCCAGAAACTTCCAGAAGCTGAAACTTCCGGAATCATCTTAAATGTGAAATGATACTATCCCTGACCCTCAAGCAGAATTAATTACTCATCCCTTCCCCCTCTGTGTATCCTGAGGCCATACAGATGTGTCTACCTTTTTAGTTATTATACTATAGATATACATAAATTTCACAGTACATATATATGTACCTGTCTCTCCAATAGATAATATTCCCCCTTGAAGGGAGGGAATGTGCCTCATTCATCTCAGAATCCCAATGCCTGGCATATTCCCTTTCATAAAGTTAGCAATCAATAAATGAAGGAACATACGGATATGTTAAAAGCTAGAGGTCATAGCGTGGGGAGCTGAGCATACGTTGCTGATGGGTATAGACCTCAGCCTGCAGGCATAAAAGAATCTATAGGAGATTGATTTATATCACAAAAGGCAGATGGCAGGCTCGTTTCATAGAATTTATTTCCCTGAAAATTGATGAGGTCTGATTCATGTCTTCCCTTGAAGGTCAGATTATGGACTGTTCAACTCACTCTGCCTTTCTCTCTAACAAGGGTTTTCATGAGCATGGGACGGTGGGGGTGGCGTCAGTTATATAAAGCCTGTTTGCTTGTCCCACTCAGGGAACTTTAGGAAGATTCGTTTCAACTCATCAAATTTTCATTGAAAGTCTACTAAGTGCCTGGCACCGTGCTCAGTGCCGTGACAATAAGGCAAGGTAGTTGGGGAGCCCTTTTGCCAAAGCCCCCGGAGGTGGGGCCAGCAAGGCACACAGAACTGTGACGTGTCTGGGTCCTCGGTCTTGCAGGCTTCGTCCCGTGCTGTTGCGACCTGCTCTCGGGAACTTGGAGCTCCAGTACCCCTGTGCTCGACTGGGAGAGTGAAAGGAGCTGGGGACTGGCTGTGATCAATGAGCCCCTGTCACTCTCATGACACCCTCTCCAGAACCATTTCGCTGCACTCAGGTGAGCCGGCAACGCTGGGCCGCGGGGATGGGCCCATGGGGAATGGGGACGTGGAGGGCAGAGGCAGTGATGGATGCAAGTGTCAAAGCTGCTCACCAGAAGACTTAATTGACTTCCCCAGGCTCTTCCTTCTGCCACATATCCATCCAGTCATCCATCCATCCATGCACTTATCCATGCATGCAGCCGCTCATACGCTCACTCGTTCAGCCATTCCGATCGTTATCTTTATAGTGCACATCTGTGTGTCTTCATTGCGACATATTCATCCGTCCATCCACTCATTTGTTCTTTCATCCACTCATCCATATCTTTGTCTTTAAAGTACACATCTGCCTCTCCTTACTGGTGTATATTCATCCATCTGTCCATCCGTTCATTTATCCGTCCATCCACCATCCATGCATGCATTCCTTAATGCATTTTTTAAAGCACATGTTTCCGTGATCAAAAACCCTGAGTGGCTGTTGTGTGCTGCAAGGCAGAAGCAAAGGTGCTATCTTAGCATTCACAATTGGTCTTTATTTCCTGATCATATCTACCTGAACCCTCCCGCACCTCACCTTCTCCTGGTCAACTGGATCTTGCCTCCTCTCCATTTCTCCTGCCTTCTCCTCCCTTCCTAAGTTTCCTGCCCATCCCTCCTCTCCACTTGTTTATTGCAGTCCAAATCTTCATTCATTGGAGTCTTCACCCCTCATGTGACTTTCTAATTTGCTCCTGCACTAGCTGTTTGTCTCCTGGGTGATCTATCCCTTCTCTGAACTCCTAAAGTTGGTAGCATCTAACCCACCTTTGGGGGTCTTAGCTTTGTGACCTTGTGCTTATCCTTCTATAAACGTGCTCTTTCTCTCCCAAGAGCCCTGCCTTTCTTTGGTCCTACTAAAGACGACTTCCTTTGACTCTGTCCCACCCAGCCTTGAGGCCACTGGGACTCTGAGAGAGGAGTCAGGAACGTGTCTTGGCACTTCGAGCCTTGCGCTCGTGATTCCAGGCCAGAGTCTTAGGCTCCTGCGAGGCTCCTGTTTTTCATAGCAGTTACTACAAACTAAGCTCTACTTGTTGTTTTGTTTACTTGCGCATTGTCTATTTTCCATCTAAACAAGAGCTTCATAAAGGGACTTTGTTTTGTTCACTGACCAATCATTAGCACCTAGAGGCACACTTAGCACGTAATTGAAGCTTAGTAAGTATTTTTTAATGAATAAAATCTCCCCAAAGACTGTGATCAGGCCTCAGACCCATTTATAGCCCCTCTCCCAGCTCCCATTGGTAAAAGACACCCATAAACATCTGTTATTTGAGGATAATTTATTCATTTATCATGCATAGTGTGAAACGCTATGAAGGTTGCAGATGTCCTCTTTACATGCGTTTGATAAATGTTTCTAAGAGTCTCCTATGTGTCCTGAGAGGGTTCTAGTCCTTGGAAGTATATAATTTCTTTGGCAAGACAAAACTTGAACATCTGGAAAGACGAGAGGATGTTGTCTGTTTCATTTAAATTTCTTCAAATAAATTCATCTCGGCCGCTCACATATGTGCTGGGTGGACATTTAAAAAAAAAGAGTCAAACCCCCCACCACTATGATGACTCATCAGGGGGTTTACTTGCAATCCCTGAAGACTTCTTGGGGTTTTGTTCAAATGGAGCTGTTCACTGAGGCGAAGTTCCAAGTTACAGGGGACATGATATGGTATGGGAGATATTTCTGGTCTTCTCTCTGGCAAGTGATGAAGACCATGCCTGTTTTTTCTTTGAAGCTGCAAAACCCAGTGTTCCAAGTTCACTCTAGCTGTTGTCCACATTGAGCAATGTGTTTAGTTTATGCCAAATGCCAGAAGATGGGCGGGCTGCCTGCCCACATATATTAGCAGGATTTTGGCTGGAGGCCACTTGCCACCTTTATTGAAGGTGACTTCCTCACCCAGGAGCTTGTCTGGAACCACTCGCCCCTATTGGCTCAGTGCCCAGGAGGCCCTCGAGAGAGCTCACATGATCAACCTGACAGACCCCTGGCTTTCTGAACAGAGACATCCATCCTGGGGTAGCGGTCTTTGTGGGTCCTGCCTACACCTTCCTGGGACTGCTCCAGGGGCCCCAGAAAATTAGCAGTGATGCCCACAGCCACTACCTGAGCAGTGTGTGCTTCCATGCCAGGCAGAGTGACGGAAGAGCTTGATTTGTCTTTGGAATCTTGACCACACTCCCCACACCCATAGACTCCCCTGAGCATGACAAAGAATGGGGAATCCAATGAGCCCAGTGCCCTCACCACATCCCAACCCCAGCCATGAGTAGGGGAGTTCTTAAACTGAGGGTGGCGAGCTCCTGCCTCCAGATCCAAGTGATGACCAGACTTGGAGTCTTGGGTGTACCTATAGATCAAACCATAGCATGCCAGGCTCAAGTGCTCACCTGAGTCAAGGCTGAGTCAGCGTGAGGGAACAGGGCCAGCGGGCACTCCCAAACAGAACACCAGGCATAAATGGAGATGTGCACAGAAGTGATGGGTTGTCTATTTCACCTGCTCCATGCTTCCCTCTCTCCCACAGTCTGGCCTAGCTGGAGCACACAGCTGCCATCCCAGAACATGCCCATGCCGTGCCTTCCTTCAACCTCTTGCACTACCTGTGCCCGTGATGGGTCCCCAGGGATGATCAGGAGCATCTGCCTATCGAATCTTGAAAGTGTTTACAGAATGACTGAGGATTCTGAATCTTAGCTCTTCCAGAGAGATAGATTTCCTCCCAGAGTCTGAAACTGAGTGTTTCTTCCAAAAAACACCCAGAAACCAATCTTCAGGGAGGCCATCTGTCTCATCAGAAAGGTGGGATATGGGCTTCACGGCACACGTTTGCCTGGATAAGCCGTGTTTGTGTAAGGAATTCAGAGAAAGAGAACCCCAGATTTCCTCAGGACCCCTTGCTCAGATCCCCTGCTCCAGCCTGGGTTAAAGAGGGCTGCTGAACCATTTAGAAGATCCTACTATTTTCTGTGGCATTTCAATTTATTTATAAGCATATTAAAGTATAGAAAATAAGACAGAGAATAATAATAAAAAAAAGCATGCACCATCTACCGTAGGAAATGAAACATTGTAAATACAGCAGAAGTGCCCTGTGTGCCTCTCCTAGATGCTATTCGTTTGCCCACCTTCCTTCTTTAGAGATAACCCGCACCCCGAAATGGATATTCCCACGCTAGATCTTCTGCTTCTCGTACACATGGGGTAGCAAACATGGGCTTGGTTGGCAGTTTTGTTTGCCTGCTTTAAATCTTTGCATAAGTGTAAATACTACCTTCAGGATACATTGTAACTTTTCCTTTCCTCCACATCAAGTTGTTATATTCTCCCATGCCAATCCACCCTGCTTGTTCCTTTAACTATCTTCTTCCTTGGGATGGACCATCATGTTGTTGCTAATCTCTCTGCCCCTGCAGGAGGGTTTTTCTAGGGTGGAATTGCTCTGTCTAGTTGTGTGTGTCTTAGATTTAACTAAATATTGCCAAATTGCTCATCAAAGTGTTTGTACCTGCCTTAGTGTGAGAGTTCTCGTTGTTCTAACCCCCAACCAGTGCTCGATACTCTTGGGCTTTTTATTAATAATTCCTGTCCCTTGGATGGTGGGAAATGGGGCCTTGCTCTTGCTCTAATTTGTATTTTCCTGACGACCAGGGAGGGAGGGTGTATTTTCTGTTTATTGACCATTTCTGCTTCTGCTTCTTTATCTTACCTCTCCATAGTCTTTCTCCATTTTTCTACTGAATCGTTGATCTTTTTTTTAGTGATTTATAGCAGAGTTTCTTAATGGCAGCACTATCGACATTGAAGACTGGGGAATTCCTTGTTTGAGTGGCGTGGGGGAGGCTGTCCTGTGGCTGTGGGATCTCGCCAGCAGCCCTGGCCACCACTTGCTACATGCCAGTAGTAAATCCTGCCCTCCCACCCTGGTTATGACAAGCGAAAATGTTTCCAGGCATTGCCGAATGGCCCCTGGGGAGTAAAACTGCCCTCAGCTGAGACCCACTGATTTATAGGAACACTTTATTTTCGTAGATATTAATCCATTATCAGTTATACAGATTGCATATATCTCTATTAAAATATTCTGGAATAGTCAATAGATGTGGTTCCTCTCTGTCTCAAAAATTTTGCCTTGGAGAGAGAAAGAAAGAACAGCACATTATTGCATCCAAAGTGCTAGTTGGTGTGCTCTCTCTCTTTCTAATTTTGCTGCAAATCTACAAGGTACATGGTAATATCCCCACTCTACAGATGAGGAAACTGAGTCTAGTAATTTGCCTTAGGGCACTCAGCCAATAAATATGGATTCAGGTATGGATTCAACAGGTATAGATTCAGGACTGTCTGCCTGCTTCAGTAGAGTGGAAAGAAGTGGCACCAGGAATAGGGAGATCTGGCCTTAGTCCTAGATCTGTCACTAGCTGGCTGGCACCAGGCCCTGTCCTCCATGCATGTCGGCTTCCTCATATGGTGACACGGAGGCTGCGTACATGTTCCCAAATGTTCCAGCCCATTTTACCAACAGAGCAGAGTCCGACTCTGCCTCTGTCTAGCGAGTGATTTGTCTCTGCCTCTCTCCATGCTTGGCCCTCCTCATCTGCAGAGAGAGCTGCACACAGCACCCAACTCCCAGGGCTTTTGTAAGGATTAAACGAGACTGTCACACAGATGCCATAGAATGTCATTAAATTTCCACAAATAGAAGACCAGTTGGTCTGGATTTGGGAAACACTGTGAAACATAGATTACGATGTAAAGAAACACTATCTCACTACCGTAGGTACAAATGATAACACCAAGGAAAATGTTTGGCAGAGAGCGACTCTCCTTAACGGAAAGGGGAGGAAAGTTGCTCTGTGTTGAGCTCAAAGCTTGTACGATGACGGTGCTTCAAAGAGGCGCTCAAGCCTATGGCTGTCCTCTCCCTGAAGATAATTGCACGTCCCCTCTCTCATCTGTGGGTGGCCCCTGGCAGCTGGGCAGTGCTATCTGCGAAAACCCTACAAAGATCAGTTTTAACCCAGGGGGTCCCAGGGATCACAGGGTCTGGAAGGGGCTCTAAATGCTTGCTTTCGTCTCCATGAAAGCTGGATTTGAAACGAGGGAGTCAATCTGGTCTGGACTCAGTGGGCTTACGGGGAGAGGGGCAGGCTATCCACGAGCAGGGTCCCCTTCAAAGAGGGGCACAGAGAGGCAAGGCTCTTTCAACATGCATGCCAGGAGGGCAGGAGCCGCTGCAGCTAATGGCTCTGCAGACTCAGGGAGGGGCCGCCTGCTGAATGCGCTGTAATTAGTCGCTAACACATGGAAATAAAAGCCAATTTAGAAACAGAGCCCAACATTTATTTATAGCAATCCAGTGGAAGTATTTTTTAAAAAAATAAAACACTGGACATAGTTCCTAGTCAGAACCAAATCATCCAATAGCTCCAGGCTCACCTTTTCTCTCACCTCTTCCTAGAAGTCCACCTGGAGCAGGCTGACCCGCCCCAGCCCTGCGCCCTTCGGCTCTCAGACTCTCCTTCTGCCCCAGACTGTGGTGCGTGCGGGGCCCTGACTAGATCATGTGCTCTGATCCCTTGCACTTGTGCTCCTGCGTGTGTCTTCAGTGAGTGAAAAGAGCACAGGCTGCAGAGAGAACGCAGCTCCAACTCGGGCTCTAGCACTTACAGCCGTGTGACCTCAGGCGACCACGCGCCAAGCCTAGGTCTGCTGCGAATTCAGGTACAGATGCGAGAGGACGCAGGGAGCCCTTAACATGCTGCCTCGTACACAGCAAGCTCCCTTACTCCCTCCTGAGCGAGGTTTGCATCTTTCTTTTTTGTTCCTTCTTAATCTATGGCAGAAAAATCAGGATGGCAGATCGAGTGCAGGTTCTGGGGCCAGACTGCCTCACTGTGTGACTTTCTGAGACCCCAGTGCCAAATGTCCCCAACTAGGAAATGGGAATGACAATGGTGCCTACCTCATAGGGGACTTGTGAGGGCCAAGGGAGCCCTTCATAAGAACTCAGTGCAGCCCTGTGCTCTTGGTCCTGGCTGTGGCGGTGTGGGGTTACCACGTACTTCCTGCCTGCAAACGCTATCCCTGGAGGAAAGGGGATCTGCTTTTTGAATCTAACAGACCTGAGCCGGAACCACACCAGCTCCGCCAGTGTAGTCCTAGGAAAGGTATAGAACCCCTCTGGGCTTTGGTTTCCTTCTCTATAAAACAGAGATGACAACACCACCTGCCCCATCGAAGCATTGTGAGGGTCACACGAGTTAGTATGTGTCACGTGCTCAGAAGAGAGCCCACTGGTTAAACATCACCATGTCACGCATGCATGGCCTCCGTGGACTTTTGAGCCCCTTCTGCCTCTCTCTCCTCCCCTCTGCCTCTCCTCTGCACATACACCCCTGGCCAGGACCCCCCGTGCTAGGGCTGGAGAGAACGACATTGAACGTGGCTGCCACCTGCCCACTGCCCCTGAGTGCTGTGTGTTTCATGCATGTTACCCCATGGAAGCCTCCTCTCCATGCTACGAGGGAGGTCACGGAAGCTGCATTTTATTTAAAGAGGAGTTCAAGGCTTTGAGAGTATGTCATGCTCCCTCTTTGTCCCCACATCTAAATGCAACCCTCAAATTACTGTGTCTTGTGAGAAGAGCCTGATGTGTTTCCGAGTCAGAGACAGCTTTGCTGCCACTGTATGGGCATCTGGTGGGGAGAGGTGACTGGAAGAGGTAAGGGGGAGAGATGGCATTCAGATGCTGCTGAGAGGTCTTCCCACGCCGTGGGGACAGCAGAGCCCAGCTCATTTATTCCCTAGCCCCAGAGCTTCCCAGCCCGGCTGTGCATAGGGATTTCCTGGGCTTCTCCCCAGGACAACTGAAGCTGACAGCTCAGGGAGGCGGCCCTGGAGCGAGTGTTCGCATCACCCACAGGTGATGTGGATGCAGTGAATGAACCACAGTGGAAAACCAATCCCCCACCACATGCCTTTACCAATCCCCTCCTTCTCCCTCTGCAAGCAATTACGGACACCAACTGAAGGCTGCCCATGTAGGCACCCTCAGCCCCGTGCCCTGCTCTGCGCCCACACAGCACGCCTCTCCCACTACCACCCAGGGGACTCTTGCCCTCTACCCAGGGGGAGCAGATAACTCTTCTCAGTAGCAGCCAGAGATGTGTCTCTGGTACCTGAGGTGGGAGTGAAAATGCCTTTAACAGCATTTTCTATCCAGCCTCATCCAGGCCCAAATGGGCTCTCGTGGCCGCCAGCCACCCAGCCACCATTTCTAGGCTTTGTACACGGTGAGTGCTCAGGACCCGTTCTTGCTGGATTGAGCCGAATTTCTGCAGGAACATATATATTCTGTCTCCCGAACAGCTGACTAACAAGAGACCTTTGTACTTACTCTACTGGCAATTCAGAGACCACCTGCATTTATTTTATTTAACGGAATCCCTTCCAGCATGCTTTGGGCTATAAGCTCTGATTTTAGGAGTGGTGAGAAGTTCTGAATGCCCTTAGCATTGTTCCCCTATCTACTGATCATTAAAAGCAAATGACAGCACAGTAGAACACTGTGGCTTAGAAGTTTCTTATCCTAATAGTGACTCGAACTAACATTTAAATTCTCTAAGCCTCAATTTTCACATCTTTAGAACATTTTGGACTAGATGATTTCTGAAATATCTTTGGGCTCTGTTACTTTATTACTTACTTTCCTTTTTTATTTTATTTTTTTTAGAGACAGGATCTCACTCTGTCACTCAGGCTAGAGTGCAGTGGTTGCGATCGTAGCTCGCTGCAGCCTCAAACTCCTGGACTCGAGTGATCCTCCTGCCTCAGCCTCCCAAGTCGCTGGGATTGCAAGCATGAGCCATTGCCCCTCGATGTTGCTTTACTTTAAATATTCATTTATGTTGCTAGTCATTTGCACCTTAGTATGAATGAAGACTGTGCAAAGTGGAATGGGTGAGAGAGAAAATTGGGACTAACGGAAGGATAAAATGACATAGACAAAGTGGCTAAAGGACACTAAGGACAAGTTTGGACAGGTTTTCTTAGGGGAGCCCATTCTCAGGAAGACATTTATGTGTTTGGGGTTAAGTCACTTTATCACTGGACTCCATCTCTCCCTCATTTACTTAAATCCTCCCTCCTCTCCCCTACGCCAGCACCACTTCAGCTGGCCTAGCTTGACCATGGTGGTGGTGACGCTCGTGGCCCTGCAGTACAGCCCTGCCTGGAACGTGCCAGTCTCGCATTACGCCAAGATTGCCGATGGTCGCAGCTAAAAGGATGTCAGAGTTCATGTGGTTCAGGGCCTGGCGGTTACAACTGTGGAGCTGGGCACTGGGGCCTGTGACCTGAACAGCAGCCACAGGAAGCCCCGGCAGAGACTGATGTCACAGCAGAGAGGAAGAGACAGGTGGGGTCAGGGTTCTCTAACTCCTGCTGCTGCATCCTCACCTGGGCCTAGGGACCCCCTTGGAGATGGTTGTGGGATGCAGGAGACTTGGAGCCCTGGCCCGGAGCATGCTGGGACCTCAGCAGCACAGTTCTGGAGGTGGCGGTGGAGGACAAGGAGAGACACACCAGGGCTGTGGGGGACCCACTCACGTCACTTGTTGACTCCATGTTCACTGAGAATCTTGTATAATACCAGCCCAACCTCTAGGGTTGGTACTCACGGGGTTGTAACTTGACCTCCAGATCACTTTGTACGGCATCCAACCTGGCATGGAGCACTCAGGCTCCGTTCAGACTGGCATCAAACCCAGCAGTTTCTGATCAAATGGAAAGAGCCCAGCGTCTACAAGTGTCCGGGTGGCAAGTGTGGCCCAAACTGCAGCACTGCTGTGGTTCCGGGTGCAGAGTTCCATCAGAGCAGGGCTGTGACCATTGCGGTGAGAGACATGTACACACAGAGGGAGGAGCAGGAAAGAGCTGGGAGCTGGAGATCTGGGCAAAAACCACCCTACAGATTGCATCAATGTTGTAGGAGAATAAAAATGATGCTACTTGGTGGACACGGAGGTCCCAGGGCCCACAGCAGGCAAGGTGGAGAGTGGGTCTCTGCTGCACCAAGACCAATGCAGACTGCACCAATGGGTGAGGCTGAGGGTCCTAACAGCTCCCTGCCCTGGCCGGGTTAGCTCAGGGTTAGGAGCAAGAGTTAAAATCAAGAGGGAATACCCAGTGACCGCAGCTCAGCACCTCCTCCTCACTCTTGCTTTGGTGACCGTGGGGTCCCCAGGTGCCTCTTCAGTGGGATCTTACTCTTTCTTGCTGCTTCTCAGCTGATACTTCACAAGGTGGTAGTAACATCTTATGCTAGCACCTCCCCAGGGTATGAAAAAGAAGTCTAAGTGGGGTCAAGGCCTGTGGGATACAAACACTGCAAGTCTACTAGTGTCATCTGCATTGGACACCCACCCAAGGTCATGTAGATGTCACCTAGCTGGCTTATGTGGTAGGCAGAATTCTAAAATGCCCCATCTGCAAGGTTGTACTCCGGATCCCCAGAATCTTTGAATAGGATGAAATATCACGTCTGTGACTATGTTACATCTACGGCAAAAGGGACTTTAAGGTTACTGATCAGGTGATCTTAAAATAGGGAGATTAGCCTGGATTATCTGGGTGGACTTAATGTAATCCCACGTGTCTTTAGAGGCAGAAGGGGAGGACAGAATGGGAAGTCAGAGATATTTGAAGCACGAGGATGCAACATGCATTGCTGGTTTTAAAGATGCAGAGGCCATATGCTAAGGAAAACTCTAGAAACTGAGGACAAGCCCTGGGGAGTGCAGTCCTACGGCACCATGGAACTGAAATCTGCCAACATTCTGAGGGATCCTGGAAGTGGATTTTCCCCCAAGGCCTCCAGATAAGAGCCCAGGCCCTCTGACACCTTAACTTCAGCCTTGCAAGACTAAACAAAGAGCCCAGCTAAGGCCACTTGGAGTTCTGACCTATAGAACTGTGGGCAGATAAATGAGTGTAGTTTTAAGCCACCGAGTTTGAAAATTTGTTACAACAGCCATAAAGAACTAATACAGTCTATAAAACAGAAGACTGTCGCTTAGGGGTGGGATGTTAATGGCTTGTGAGCACCTGGAACACCCAGAACCTGATATGTCGTAGATGCTCAATAACTATTTATAAGTGAATGAATCAAAGAACATGTTTTAAAAGAGTGAGCAAAAAAGCCAGACTCAGGCTATAAATTCGTGACTTTCCAAATAGCTACAGGTTCCAGGATGTGCTCAACCAAGAGGCATGTGAATGCTTCAGAAGTGAGTGCCTAAGAGCATGGTGTGTCTGGAGTCTGAGGTCTAATTTCAGCTTAGTTTGCTAGCTGTGTGACCTGGGGCAAGTTACTTAACCTCTCTGTGCCTTGGTTTTCCCCTCTGCAAAATTAAGATTACAATAATAAGTAGCTCATAGAGTTGTCACGAAGATTAAATAAGGGAATAAACATCAAACTCTTAGCACAGTGGCTCACCCATTTTAAGTATTCAATATATACTTGCCATTTTATCTCACAGATCAGTCAGAATGCTCTGATTTTAAGCCCTGTTTCTCCAACAAGGCACTTGCTAGGTCTCCATGCCCCACCCCCTCATATGCGCTCCAAGCCTCGGTTTTCTCTTCTATAAAATAGAAAGATGAACTTTAAAAACATTCTCCAATGTTAAAACTTCCATCATGTTAAAAAGCAGCGGCACTGTTCTTCCGACCCAGGCAACCCCCATGGCTCTCACTACGGCTGGCTTTTCTAAGTGGAATTCACCAGCAAATAACAGCACTAAGGCTGCAAATGAGAGGGGCTAGGCTGAGGGTGGCTGGCTCCCACCCTGCCCCCAAAATGGAAGGAGCGTGGGGCACTAGGCACTTCCACACGGCCTGATTGGAAAGGTCCAGCCCAGCAGCAGCTTGGTCTAAGGCAAAGCTTCTTTTCTGATGGCCTCATTGATTAGCAGAGCTGGGGGAGACGAGGCTATTAGTTTTATTGTTGTTGTTGTTTTTCTTTATTGGGCTCTCAGTGCTCCAATGCCATAAACCCATAAAGCAGAACTGGATACAATCTCTTCTTAATTACACATGGACAGATGATCTGCATTACAGATTGTCCGCAGCAAGCCTCGCTTGCAAATCATGAATGAGATCGTCGCTTCCCCTACCCTAAGTCCACATTGACATAAATGACCCCATTTCTGACTGTGGACTTAGAAGCTCTTCTATGAGAAC
>CAUYPO010105593.1:0-13196 GCA_963574435.1 Cheirogaleus major
TTATATTTATTTTTCCTCAAGAAGACACCCTAGGGCTTATTTTCAGGGGATGTGTTATTTTCCCCTCAAAGCCTCAGCTTGCAGCACGCACAGAATGGCTGGGGACAGGGGGAGCCCACCTTGTTGGTGGGGCTGCCTGCACCTTTCAGGTCACCTCTGGGATAGTAGCTATCAGGATGGGGCAGATGAGAAGGGCTGCTCGTGTTCTTTATCGCTCCGCTACGAAATGCATAGGTTGTGCAGACACGCTGCGTAGCCATGCCCGTCACTAGGTCTTATTTTCGGGGTAGGGCTTCTATTGCGCAAATGCTTAGAAATCCTGCTAGGGCTTATTTTATGGATAGGTCTTATTTTTGGGGAAACACGGTAGTTTGTGAATATTTTGTCCCATTCAGTGGGTTGTCTATTTACTCTGTTGACAATTCTTGTGCAGAAACCTTGGATTTAATTAAGTCTCATTTATTTATTTTTGTTTTTGTTGTATTTGCTTTTGGGGTCTTGAAACCATAAGCAAGAATTCATGTTTAACTTAATACAGATGGTTACATATAGAAATATTTTTAAATATGCATATGCACAGGTTAGTATATATACACATATGTATTTTTTGTGCCAAGTTACATTAGAGAGCCTAAAATAAATGGCAAATCAACAGCAAGGAACTCACCTAGCACCCAGATCCTACTTTCTAATACCATTCTCTAATGTAAAATGACTCCTAGCACCTAGGAGAAATGGCTGATTATAGGGCTTGAATAGTTAACACACAAAGTTAACACCTTGTAGTCCCAGAAACTAAGAATGTGCTGAACACACACGCACACACACACACACACACACACACTGACTAGGGCATGTCAAAGGGGCACATTGAAAGAAATGTACAATGTCAATGCTAGAATAATTTGAGCAAAAAATAAATAAAATAGTATTGGATTACAACCCAACATATAAAACAAATATCCATGGGTCTATGCAGTTATAAGTAAATTAATGAACAAATTAACAAATGGAAGAGAAGTGAAATTTTTCCATGCAGAAGAATTCCAATTAACTTATATATAGATACTCCATCCTTAAGGAGGAGGAACACAACCTCCCACTCCGTAAGTGTGGGCCGGCTATGGTAACTTTCTTCCAAAGAGTCCAGTACAAAAATAGGATTAAAAATAAGTAATTTGACAGTGCAGAAATATGACAAACACTTTCTCAGCCAGGTGATAAAGGTCAACACTAACAGTCATAAATCATGATGCTAGTTTGTACTCTCATACTATGCAATGAAAATGGCACTTTATTTCTGTGACCTTCTTCCTCCAAACCCATAGCCCTAATCCAATCATGAGAAAAACAAATTCCAATAGAAGGGCAACCTACAAAATATTTGACCATTATTCCTCAAAGCTGTCAAGGTCATCACAAACAAGGAGAGCATAAAAAATTGTCATAGCTAACAGGAGCCTAAGGAGAAGGGACAAGTACATTTAAATGTTATCTTGGATGGGGTTCCTTATCAAAAAACGACATTAGGGAAAAACTAATGAACTATGTATAAAGTCTAGACTAGCCTTAACAATAATGTATCAGTACTGGTTCCATGATTGTAACAAATGTACCATACTAATGTAAGATGTTACTGTTAGGAGAAACTGAGTCCAGGGTATAAGAGAATCCTCTGTACTATTTTCTCACTTTTTCTGTAAAAATAAAACTGTTCTAAAGATAAGGTTTATTTATAAACAATAGGTAGAAGATGAAGGTCATTCTGAGGTAACTAGAATGCTATTTTTGAAATGGAATACCTTGTTTTCTAATATTCTGAGTAATAGTAATTTAATGATTATGTTGCATAATTGTTTACCCTGTAAGATCCACAATTCTATTCCTGAGTTGATCACCAATTCAATAATTTTTCTTGTGTTAAAACTTGTAGAACCTAATGTGTTTGTTTTCTTGTGGATTTCACCATTAAGCACAGTGCAGTTTTGAGAGAAGAGGTAATAAAGCAAAACTGACCTGAGTAAACACCACCCCAGCAGGCAGGACCTTGTAGGGATTTGGCTCTGCCCGACTGGGGAGCAATAGTGAGGTGGAACCTGCAAGTGATTTGATACTATGCTTGTCACAAAGTAATCACTCAACCAAATGTTATTTTAATTATTCCTGGTTAGTGCAACATCCAATACTTATTTTGGCGTGGTGGCTACAGTTTGATTTGAATAAATGTCTGTTGAGTTCCGACTTTTTGCTATGTCTTGTGAAGATATGCTCTCCACTTAGTAATAAATTATACTGTAATAGTGGATTTTACCCGCTATGTAACATAAAAGAATTAAGTGAATGCTATGCTGCAGTGGTTCTACTGACAACAAAATGTCTAAATACAACTGAAGGTAATTTGCACTGAAATCTGATGGGAGAGTAGGACTTCAGAGAGCGGAGAAGACTATATGGCTTTTTAATGGAAACAATAGCATGAGATAAGTATCAAAGCTATGAAAATGGAAATGCGTACTGTATTGGGGCAATGGTGTAAGTCTGAGATGGTTGGAGAACAGAGTTTAGGAAGACATAGTGAGAAATAAAGTTAACAGTTGAGACAAACATGAATCTTTAAATAGGTTTTGATCTCACTTGGGCTTTAGGAAGATATTTCTGACTTTCTCTGGCTCAAAAGTCTAAGCAACCTACTTATCTTCTCCATTACTTTTTTTTCTAAAATAAGGATATAATACCCATCTGACTGAAATTTCATAAGCATAGTGTAAAATAAACATGAAATCCCTGGTGCTGGATGAAAGAATGTGTGTTCTTTCCACAGAATGAAGTAATATTTGATACTATTAATATAGAAATCATAAAAATAGAAAAACCACTTCTTGAGTGTTCAAAACTTTCCAGTATTGTAAAAGTTAATTATAATTTGTGTGAAATATACTTTATAATTACCAGGGAAAGTGCAGTATTAATATGAATTTAAAATAGTAAGAGTAAGATTAAAGGCATATAATTTAGTTCAAATGTGACATCTTGACAACCTGCAAAAATTGCTAGAAATAAATGGTTCTTACTATTGAGAAATATAATAAGAATTGGTTATTTAATAATTTAGAGAATTTACATTAGAGTTATTGCCATGTGGGAATGATGTTCTTGGTAACTGGTTATATCGTATGGTTGTTACTGACTAGAGAAATTTAAACTAAGAGGAGAGAATCACTTTACTCTCTTTTTATGGACTGACAATACTCTCACTATGTTGTGGTGTTTGTAATGCTTAATATTGTATTAAAATTGTCTCTATATTTCATGAGATTTCCAGCCTTAATCTACTCATGCTATGTTAGCCCTTGCTATATTTTTTAATCCTACTAACTTTTTTGGAGTCCAAAGCCTAGAGTTCAGAGTTAATCCTATATTTGAGTGAAAAAAAAAAAAGAAAAAAAAAGAAAGAAAGAAAAGCCCCCCCACCCCAAAAAAACAACAAGCAGTTCAAGAGGAAAATTATATGTAAAACATTCTTTGATGACCTGAAACCATAGTACATATGTTCTGGACTTGGATTTAGGAAATGAAAATGTAGGATTTTTAGGAAAATGTTTGTAGTCCAAATGTATTCTGTCCATTTATTACTCAAGTTAAATAAAGGAAAATTGTGTTCACTGAGTTTCTCATAAAATTGGAAAGACCCTGACTTTGACTTCTTAAAATTTTGTAAAAGAAATTAAATAAACCATACTTTTCTGAAAAAAGAAAAAGCAAGTTCAAGTCCCTATGCTTGGCAAGATAAAGTTGATCAATATAAATGAACAAGAAGGTATGAACCAATTTATTTAATGTGTCCAAGAAAATAATATATTCCACGTTTATGCTATTTTCAAGGTGATCCTGGTTAATTAAAAAACAACCAGAAAGACAAAAACCCAAATACTATAAGCTGAACTTGATCCTTCAAAGTTGTAAAAACTGTGATTAAATATCCACAGTTTCTATGTTTTGTTACTGTGGCTGTCTCTTTGACACAGGCGTTACCGAAATATGTGAAACAATAGAAATTCTTAAATGCATTTAAAATGGTTAGAACAATTTATAAGATATATGAATTTAATCCAATCATGTAATAACTCTGCACTATTAAGCAACAATAAAACATTTACTTATTCAAGCAAACAAAAAAACAAAGACGCCTCTAAAGAAGAAAAGGAAAAGACCAAGTAAATTTAAAAAATACTATTACTAAATTTATTTTTCCTTATTCTTACTTTTATAAATAGTGTGATGTGTTTTGTTTTTTTTTTAGAAATCATATATAGATATTTCTTTTTATGACCTCCTGTTAACTCACATTTTCTTGCTGTGATTTTTTATTTCTATAAATGGGAGTTGTGACTGAGTTCTCCACATTCATATATATGTATGCATGTATATATATGTGTCTGCATGTGCATGCATATATACATAGATATGTATATCACAATATCTAATTTTTCTGTAGTAACCATAAAAACTTTATATGCTTTATATATTTTTAACATTAAAACCCTAAAATGTATACTATACAATATGTAATCTATACTAAATCATATATACCATGTAATATATAATAAACAAATATGTTATATAATATATAATAATGATACAGAATATAAGTCCTAATTTTATATTACATATAAAATTATAATATCTTATTTAGATTTAATAAATAAAATATAAGATAAAGCAGAAAGCCCACTTGGTTTAGATAAAATTTGTTATGATAAAAATATCATTTAAAATAGGGTATAATTTCATTTTTCTGCATGTGGACATTCAGTTTTCTCAGTACCATTTATTGAAGAGACTATCCTTTCCTCATCGTGTGCTCTTGATATCTTTGTCGAAATCATTGGACTAAAGACTTAAACCTAAGATCTGAAACTGTGAAATTACTAGAAGAAAACATAGGGGAAATCTACATTATATGGATCTGGACAATGATTTTTTTTTATTTGACCCCCAAAGCACAGGCATCAATAGCAAAAATAGACAGATGGGATTACAGCAAAATAAAAAGCTTTTGCACAGCAAAGAGAACAATCAACAAAAAGACAACATACAGAATGGGAGAAAATGTGTGCAAACCATATATCTGATAAGGGGTTAATATCAAAAATATATAAGAACCTCAAACACCTCAATAGCAAGAAAACAACCCAATTTAAAAAATGGGCAAAGGAACTGAATAGACATTTTCAAAAGAAGACATACAAATGGCCAATGTATATATATAATGCTCAACATCAGTAGTCATCAAAAAATGCACATGAAGGCCACAATGAGATATAACCTCATACCTGTTAGAATGGCTATTCTCAAAAAGATGTACAATAAGTGTTGGTGAGGATGTGGAGAAAAGGACACCCTTGTACGCTGTTGGTGGGAATGTAAATTAGTATAGCCATTAGGATAACAGTGTGAAGGTTCCTCAAAACATTAAAAATAGAACTACCATATGATCCAGCAATCCTTATCACCCTCTCCTGTAGGGTGTTTAACTCTTTCTAATGTAAGGTGCTTAATCATCTGTTGCTTTCAGTTTGGGGACTTTTTATCAAATTATAATAAAATGGCAAAATAAAAAGCACTTGATGAACAATCACAGATTTGCATTTATGAGACCAATAAAAAGATATTTGCCATTAATATTTTCTATTGATTAATCTACTTTCTATTTAGAGACAAATAATCAAACAGAAGGGTAGGCACACTGCCCATGTGGCAGTTATGTAGGTATCACACAGAAACAAGCTGACCTTCTATAAGAGGCATAGATTGTGTTACCTCTTTTAAGACTTTACCTTTTCTCATTTGGCTTATTTGGCTTGTCTTTCTCATTTTTAAAGTTCACTCTTATACTCTTCTTTGTCAATATTTACTATTGCTAGTATAGAATCCCCCTTCTTTAGCATTGTGTGTTTTTATTACAGTTGGCAAAATTTGAATAATTAAAAAGAAGGGGCATTGATAACCAACTGAGTATTTTCACTTTGCTCAAATTGTATTGTAGGTAATCAGGTATGTCTATTCCCTGTCGAGATTAAGTTGTTTCTAAGTTATCTGCAATGTAGAAAAAGCAGCATGCATACTTAAATTTTGATTAATTGGAGACGAGATGAATGGCTCTGGAGATTCTTAGCAACATTCATCTTTGAATTCATATGACTATATTTTCATATCACCTCAAATATACTACTTTTCCTCCCATAAGCATTAGAATGCAGAAATTGGGGGGGAAATGAGAAGTTGTGTTGTATTTAAAGAGTTCAATCTAATTCAGTAGAGATTGGCAACACTCTAATAGTAAAACATGGTGAAATTTTAAAGTTCCCAAAGCAGTTTTGAAAACATTTACATTTCTTCACAAATTACCAAAAAAGAAAAAGAAAAAAAAAAGATTTACTGCAGAAAATACTTTTTGCAAATCCATGGTCAAATAATTAATTTTTCACATGATTGTGGAGGGCTGGGGTGGAGGGAAGGACTCTGGTAAAAACAAAGAGAATTAATTCCCTCAGTGATACAGGTCTTCACTTTGCAAACTGAGTTCTTGAATTGCATATGTATGCAGTTTTTATCCACATACAAAATATTGTTGAATGTTTTGTAAATTATTGGATTGACAGAAAGTTACAGTGAAATTGTGTTTTCTGTATTATGCTGTCATGTTTTTGATATAGCCCACAGCACTTTAAAAATAAAGACATAAGTAGGTTAAAAGGAAATCATAGAAAATATTTATCATAGAAATACTAATTACAATAAAGCTGACATCTATATATCACCATCAGACAAAGCTTACTTCAAAAAAAGGAATATTATTGGAGATAAAGATAACACTGGAACCATGAAAATATTTGTAACTCAAGATAAAAATTGGAGCACAAATGATTAAAATGAAAGCCTTACAATTGAATAAGAGAAACAATTTAACTCAATTGTATATTGCTATTTAACATAATTATACAAAAATAATTCATAAGACTTTTGAACTCAGAATTCTGAAAGACTTCTAGTGTGATATATTCTATGAGCAAAAAATTCCAGAAAAATCTTGAATTTTATGCAATATTTCCTTTTGTTTAGAGGTATTTGGGTAGTAATTTTGAAACTATTTTTTATGGATTACAGGGTAAAACAAATAAGTAAATATATTGTTGATATATAATATTATTGATAGCTGAAGTTCTCATTTTGAAAGAAAACCAAAAAACATGGAATGGCATGGAGAAAGTGAGAATATGTCTTTTACCTCGTTTTGAAATAGAGTATGATTCGTATCAGTGCTTTCTACTGCCTAATTCTGCGGTGGCAATGAGCACACTTATTACTGAAATTTTGTTTTATAAATAATATTCCCACTATAAGTAATCATGTTTCTTGGAGAAATGAATGGCTTTCGGACTATTGTAGGGGAATTATAAAGTGAACACAGCAAGAGAGTGCTCCAACATTAGTGCGGTGTGGTGCAGCACAGGAGCCAGCTGGAACAGGTTCTCTCTAGCCACGTTTGGGACACTTTGAGTATAAAACCGTAACAGCACTGGTTATTACCCATCAGAACAGAAAAATAATTCATGAATCTATAATAGCATTCATAGAAAAAGGAAGAGTCGAAAAGTTCTCTTTGTGCAAAAAATTGCCAGCTAAGAAATGTATTAATAGAAAGATTAATCGAATTAGCAAATCAACAATGTGATATTCGATTCAGGCAGTATTCTCTGAGATAAAACATACTAAAGGGAAGAATATTCAGACAGTCTCAGAGTTTCTTCCACAAATTACTTAAAGAAAATATACTCATTCATAAAAGTAGCATCATCAATAATGATAAATAACTAATACTGCTTATTACCTGACGTCATACAACAGGAAAGACACTCACACCTATACAGAATTCTTGCTCAAAATGTTTGCTCTGAATCTAATTATGAGAAAAAAAATCAGAAATATCCAGATTGTAAGGTAAACTCAAGTAAATTAACCTTAAACCTTGCAACTGACTTAGATTCTTTAAACAATATTAATAATACAATGTCATGATCATAAGAGTTTTTTTTAAAGCCTGAGTAGGCTCTTTTCTAACCTACAAAATAATCTAATGCACCTTACTGTATCCCCAAATCTTACATTTATAAAGCCTCCACTGAGACTCACTTCTTTTAAACATTTACTTAAAAATAAAAAAGCCTATTTTTTTAGATTTTTGGAAAATACACGCTAATGTAGTCTAGCACCCTTTTTCCTCCATTTCTTAACCATTAGGATATACTCTTTACTGAATTTATGATCACATCTTTTTAAAATTAATTTTTGTCAAATATGTGTACTGTGGATATCTTGTTCCATTTGGCAGACTGACTTTTTTTTTAAAATCTAGTTTTTCAGTTTTAAGTTGTACAGCAAAATTGAATGGAAAGTATAGAGAGTTCCCATATCACCTTACTCCCACATATACACAGACTCTCCTACCATCAACATCCCACACTGGAGTGAGACATTTGTTACAACTGATGAACATGCATTGATGTGTCATTATCACCCGAAGTCCTCAGTTGACATCAAGGTTTACTCTTGGTGTTCTGCATTATGTGGGTTTTGACAAATATATAATGGCATGCATCTACCATTATAGCATCCTAGAATAGTGACACAGCACTAAAAATCCTCTGTACTCCTCCTGTTAATCCCTCCCCCCCACCATACACCAACCACTGAAAACCACTGATATTTTTGCTTATTTTTAAAAAATTTCCTTTTTCAGAATGTCACATATTAATAATTTCTCCCTTTTTGTTCATGTGGTGGATTACATTAATAAATGTTCCAATGCTAAATGACCCCTGCCTTCTTGCAAAAAACCATAATATATTATCCCTTTTACAAAATTCTAGATTTAATTTACTTAATTCTGTTTTTATTTTTGGAATCTATTTTCACAAGAGAGATTGTACTGGACATTTTTTTCTTTTATTATCCTGGTAAATTTTAATTTCAAGATGATACTGGCTTTATTAAAAGACTTGGTAAATTTTTCCTTTTATTGCTCATCTGCAAGACTTTGTATACAAGTGATGTTATTTCTTCCCTGAATGTCTAGAAGAATTTGTAGGCTCAGTCACATGAACCAGCAATTTTCCTTTTGTGAAGGTGTTTAATAATGCATTAAAATTTCTTTAATATAAAAAATATGCCAATTTTCTATTTATTATTCTGTCAGCTTTAATATGTTTATCCTAATTGTCAGATCTATTTACATATTTTTATAATGATGATATTGATAGTGTTTGTTTTAATGTCCTCTTTTAAACTTTGGCATATAGTAATATTTGTTTTCTCTTTTTAACTGATAAGTGATGTGTAGTGTTTATCAAAGTTATTAATCTTTTCAAAGAATCAACTATTGGCGTTGTATGAGTTCTCTATTTTATTTTTTAGATTTCTATTCTTTATTACATCTATCTATCTTTTAAGTTTGATTTGCTATTATTCTCCTAATTAGAATTAGAAGAAATTTCAAATATTTTATTCCTCATATTCTTTTTATATATTCAGTTAAGGCTGTACAATTCATTCCCACCATGCTCTAATTATACCCTGCAAGAATTTATATATTTATTACTCAGCTAAATATTTTCTAATTTCCATTGGATTTATTGTCTGAATTCTGGTATTTTTGGAGGCATGTGGTTTGATGTCTTCACATTTGGAGGTATTCTTGTTACCATTTGTTACAGATATCTTGTGGACAGAGAAATCAAGACATTTCAGTATTTAAAACATTTTGAGCATTTTCTATGGCTACACTATAAAATTTGGCAGATGTTTCATGGCAACTGAGAGAAAAATGTGATTTTTGTTATTTTGTGGTACTGAGTTCTTTCTATAGGAATGAAAATATTTTTAATTATAATTTAATTATAAGAGGATAAGAAGGGAAGGGAGGAGTGTGGAATGAAAAGAAATTGGTTAAAGGATACAAAAATACATTTATATAAAAGGAATAATTTCTAGTATTCTATAGTACAGTAGGAAAATTATAGTTAACAATAACTTATTGTATACTTTAAAATAGCTAGAAGAATGGTGATATTCTAAACAGAAAGAAAAGATAAATATTTGTGTTGATGGATTGCCCAATTGCCCTGACTTGATCATTACACATTGTCTACATACATCAAAATATCATATGTATACCCAAAATATGTACAATTATGATATATTAATAAAAAAATACAAAAAATTATTCCTTACCTTCACATTTCTTCTGTCAGCTATTGAAAGAGATGTGTTCATGTCTTTCTTTGAGATTGTGAATTATTTTTTCTTTTGATTTAATTAATTTTTGCTGTTATGCTATATATAATACAGCATATGTATTAGCTATGTTAGTAAGTACATAGAAGTTTGAGATTTTGAAATAATTATGATCTATCATTATGAACTATTCATTTTTATTATCTAGTAATGTGTCTTGCCTTAAAATTTCCTCTTTTTATTCTTTTCATGAAGTATAATTTTCCAAGCTTTTCTTTCAACCACTCTGTATCTTTTATGTTTATAATATATCTCTTGAAATGTTTAGGTTTAGAATTAAATCAAGTTCTACAATATTAGTGCCTTACTTTGAGAATTTAGAATATATTTCATATAATAACTGATATTGTTGGGTTTTTACCTATAATTTTATTATGTTTCCTTTTGACTTACTAATGTTAAAATCGTATTTTCCCTTCTGTGTGGTCATCTTTCTGATTAATAAATACTTTAAATTGTTCTGTATTGCCATTATAATGTGGCATTCTTTTATTTTAATGATTTAAATATCCAAGAGATTACTTAACTTTTTTCAGTTTAATGCAAATATTTCCCTAATAATGCTACATTAGAACATCGGAACACATCGTTTCCTTCAGATGCCTTTGCCTTCTGCATAATTATTGGCTTGCATTTCCTCCCTAAATACATTTTAAATTCTGTAAGGCATTACTGGTGTTGTTTTGAGTAGTCAATATTTATACACAGTTAAAAACTTAACTCCCTTTTCAGTATTTTTCATTTCCTCCTTCACTCACATTATATAAATATGAATATATAGATATAACTATATATTCTGCATATATAAGTACACAACTAAAAGTTTAATCATCAGTATGTTTTTTGGCTGCATAGAACAGCTTCTGATGCCTGAATCAAAGTAAGATGTTAAATATGTATAGAAACCAAGCCATAGATATGAAATAAAGTTTTAAATAACTTTAAGTTTAATTAATTCTATAATGATTACTAGTATCTTAGGACAAACAGCCCAATAATAAATTAGTGCATTCTTCCAATAGCTTAGTATTAATAATTAGAAATAAGTAAAATTGTTAGAATACATTTTTAAGAACAAAAATTTTATAATTTTAAAATAATGCTATATTAATTGGCTGTAACACTTACTATAAACTTAGTGGCTTTTAAAACCACCTCTTTCTTCTCTCACCTGATTCTATTGATCATGAGTCTCTGTATGGTTAAGTCTTTCCTCTACTTGGGTTTGCAGAAGGCGCTTCAGGAATCAGCCATGCCCACTTTCTATCCGCAGCCCGACTGACAGCTCCAGCTTTTTCCTAACTTTCATCTGGAAGCTGCTCTGGGCTCCTGGTGGCCACTCCCAGTTCCTTGACATGTGATCCTCTCCATGTCCACATGGGGACTTGCTTCTTCAAGGCCAGGTGGGCAGCAGGAGAGTGAGTTGGCTGGAAAGATAGCATCTCATATACAGTAACAGGCATGGGAGTGACAGCCCCTCACCTCTCCATATTGCCGTGGTTGGGGGCAAGTCAAGTCTTTGCCACACTCAAGGGGAGGGGGTTATACAAAGACATAAACACCAGTGGGGCTGCCTTAGAGTTTGTTTGCCAAAGGACCCCTACCCTTGATGTGACTCTTCAAAATATATAGTTTCAAAAGTGAATTTGAGTTATTAATAAAGAGTAAGTCAAATCAAAGACTTCTTACTTTAGTTGTATATATACTCATACTCTTACAGAAATATATTTTGAGTTTATTTGAGTGTGTGTGAAAATATTTCAGGGCAAATAAGGTTTGGAATTCTGCTATTTCTCCAGGGAATTTCAGTTGTTAACCTGAACATTTAATCTTTACATATGTCTTTGCTCAGGAGAAGAAAACATACTGTTGGGGTAAAACCTGATTTTTTACTCACAATTGCATTTTTCCTCCATGTTGTGTGTAGTGGGTGTTTATCACACCAGTTAGAGTTTGTAGAAAAGAAATCTTAATTCTGAGAGAATATTTGATTCACCAGCTATAATACCTTTCAGTCCAACATTTAGAATATTTTTAGCCTTAGGGTTTTTGTTTCATTTGACAGGTATCTTATATTATTTTTTCTTCCCTTTTATTGCTATTGCTGACTCTTCTCTAACCCTAAGGACATTTATACTTCATCACAAGAAGCTGGGTGGAACACTCTGAACTGTTATTCCTTTAGCATATTTGACACTTATTTTGACCTGGCTGCATAGTTGGGAATTTGAATTTGGTTTCCTTCATGATATTGGAAAGTTTAACAATATGTAGAATTATGTGAAAGTGTTATTTTCCATAACTCATGAAATATATTTGATAGATTAATTTTTGATACTTACCTATATAATCTATTTTATTCATATATAATAAAAATGAATGTAAATCAGTTCCTTAGAATATACTAATCATTTAAACCAATGAGGCCATTGGTCATATTATACTGAATTTCTATGTGAACATACTATATGTATTGAACACGTATTCAGAGTAAAGCACAGGAGGGTATATAAAAATTAATAGCAGATCGTTTTCATCCTTTCCATATTTGGTTTCTTTTTTTTTTGAAATAAGGAATTATTTATTTTATTTAATATGTGAAAGACATATCCTTAGCCTAAAAGTCACAATCATATTTATTGATTTATTTAATGTTCCACTATAGTTAGAACCTAGGCAAGAAGGGTTGTTTCAGTGAAAATGGCATAGTAGGGACCTCTAAAAGTCTGTCTTTCTAAAGAAATAGTGAAAACAAAAATTGTCAGATTCAATTTTCCCAGAATTCTGAAAGATAGTCAAAGGTTTACAACAATCAATTGAATCAAGAAAAAGATGACTTAAAC
>CAUYPO010105595.1:0-12603 GCA_963574435.1 Cheirogaleus major
ATACCAGCATATGAGGAGTGGGTTGAAGAGGGGAATGTCTAGAGGCAGGAAGTTTAATTAGAAAGCTTTTTTCATAGTACGAGTGAGATAAGGACTAGGAAAGCAGCAGTGAGGATGGAGAGAAGTGGATATATTTAATAGAAACAACAGGACTTGGTAAATGAGTGAGTGTTGGAGTAAGACAGGAGGATGTTATGAAGATAATCTTGAAATTTCTGGTTTGAATAATTGAGGCAAAGAATGTTCCATTTCCAATTCCCTGAGTAGGGAAATCAGAATAAAGCATGCTGTGAGAGATTGATGGGAATTTTGAGGGGTTCGTGGTATATCCAAATAGAATGTTGAGTAGGCAGTTTTATGTATGTGTCTGAATCCCTGGGCAGGAACCATACATTTAAAAGGGACCACTGGAGTTCTGTGCTATAACTAAAGAGATCAGGTTCACCTTCCTAAAAACTGTTGATGAAGATGTTGTAGTGGCAGCATAGTTTTTAAATCTCTCTGAATGCCCTTGTGAAAACAGAGACTGGGATAAAAATCTACAATCAGTATTTACAATAAAACTAGGTGGCAAAGTATTTCTATGAACCTGAAAATATGACCCAGTAGAGAAAAACTACTGACTGGTATAAGACCTGCATGGCATGAGCATCTGTGCAGCGGGGAGCAGAGGGAAGCAATAGGGCATCTGAGATTGGAACTCGGTGGAAAATGCTAAGGGCCGGCTACTAAAAACTGAAATTTACAATGATGATGAACAAACATAGGCACTTTCCTTCCAGGGTTTATAATCTAATATGAGTTACAAAGAAGTGAAACAATAACTACAGTACAGTGTGATGCTCAAAGTATAACACTAGAAATCAGGGAAGTGCAAGGAGTCTGCAGTAAGATTTGGAGGGGCTGGGGCAACCTAGGTGTTTTGAATCCTCAAATCTAACTGCCCAATGCCCTCTCCGGAACAAAGATCCACCTGATGTGAAACTGCTGGGAATGAAATTCACATTGAGTAGCACATCTTCAATAGAGACAAAAAGAAAGATAAAATTCAGGTAAAAAGTTAGGAGGGAAAGAGAGCCAGGAGATTGCAGAAAGAAAATCTCCATATTTTTGAAAACTATACAGAAACAACTGATGGAGAAGTTCTAGAATATAAAGTTAAGGAAGCTCTCCTGAAACACACCTCCCTCTAAAAGTTCAGGAGAACTCATTTCATTTAAAAGTGATCAAAGGAATTTATCAAGGTCAAAGCTCTATGCAATTATTATACACAAAGAGAGAATAAAAGAACTTTAGAAAGACAGATCAAAACTATAGATGCAGTGCAATTGTTCTATTAGCACTATTCACACACACACACACACACACACACACACACACAGAAGTGAGGAGTAGAATAGGAGATCACATGCAAATATATTCTTGTTTAAACTTTTTTAGTAATTATGGTGGTACTATTTTTATTATGTTGAGACTGTTCTGTGTGGAAATAAACTAAATTATAGGGTTTTTAAATTTTATTATCCCCTGTATCCTTAAGAACCCACATTTTTAGTGTTAAGGAAAGGAGAAACAAGTGTAAAACAAAAAATGTTAAGTAAAATCTCTACCCTCTTGAATTTGAATTGGAAGTATTAGAATAGAACGCAAGAAATAATCCCGTCTCTGTCTACTGAAAAGGATTAGAAACAATGACTAATTCCATAACCAAGAGCATTCCTAAAGTCCAGATTATGGTTTTTAAATACTAGTGTACTATGGGAAGATATTAGAACTTCTAGAACAAAAAACTGATTCCAATTCTGGTGCAGAAAATGTACAAGATGAACCTGGAGCATTCTTATCACACCAGAGCAAGTAATCTATTAAAGACTACTGTGATCATGACAAAAGGATTCAGGAAAGAGCTCCCATCAGCAAAAACATCTACAGAGCACCAATAAAAGTAATAACTATAATAGATTGAAACACATCAATATATTTAAACCATGATATAAAAATAGATCCAGACAAATGGAACAGAATAGTTAGTCTGGAAATAAATCCACATCTTTATAACCAACTGATTTTCAATAAAGGCTCTAAGAACATACACTGAGGAAAGGACACCCTCTTCAATAAATAGTCTTGGGATGGGGATATGCAAAAATCAACTCAAGGTAGATTAAAGTCTTAAGTGGAAGACCTGAAACTATAAAACTAATAGAAAAAATATAGAAATCACTTCAAGACATCAATTTGGCAAAGATGTCATGGTTAAGACCTCAAAAGCACAGACAACTATAACGAAAATAGACAAATGTGCCTTTATTAAGCTGAAAAGCTTCTGCACAGCATAGGAATTAATCAACAAAGTGAAGAGACAAACCGTTGAATAAGAGAAAATATTTGTAAACTATTTATATGATAAGTGACTAATATCCAGAATATACAAGGAACTCAAATAACTCAACAATAAAAAAATAATCCCATTAAAAAGTGGCAAAAGATATGAATATACATTTCTCAAAAGAAGATATGTAGGTGAAAAAAATGCTCAACATCACTAATCATCAGAGAAATGCAAGTCAAAACCACAATGAGATATCATCTTACCCCAGTTATTAATAGAAAGGCTATTATTAAAAAGAGAAAAAATAACAGATGCTGGTAAGGATGTAGAGAAAAATGAATTGCTGTACACTGTTGTTGGGAATGAAAATTGGTACAATCAATATGGAAAATAGTATGGAGACTCCTCAAAAAACTAAAAATAGAACTACCAAAGGATCCAGCAAACCCACTACTGGGTATTTACCCTCCCCAAAAAAGGGAAAATTATCTGTATATTAAAGGAATACCTACACTCACATATTTACTGAAGCACTGTTAACAATAGCAAAGACATGGAATCAACCTAAGTATCTATCAACAAACAAATGGATAAAGAAAACACGGTATATGTACACAATGGAATACTATTCAGCCATAAAAAGAAAGAAATAATGTCATTTGCAGCAACATGGATGAAACTGGATGTCATTATATTCTGTGAAATATGCCAGGCACAGAAAGACATACATCATGTTCTCACTCATATGTGGGAGTCAGAACAGTTGATTTCATGGAGATAGAGCATAGGATAAAAGACACCAGAGACTGGGAAGGGTGTGTGTGTGGGAGGGGGATAAACAGAGGTTGGTTAGTGATACAAACATATAGATAGATAGAAGAAATAAGCCCCAATATTTGATTGCAGAGTAGAGTGAATATAGCTAGCAACAACGTATTGTGTATTTCAAAGTAGGTGGAAGAGAGGACTTGAAATGTTCCCAATATGTAGAAATGATAAAAACTAAAGGTAATGGATACCCCAAATACACTGACATATCATTACACATTCTATGCATGTAACAAATACTCCCATGTATCCCATAAATATGCAAATTATTTTATAGCTAATAATAATAATAAATATACATTTAAACAATGATACTAAAAAAAGTTAATTGTTCACTTTTGAAGTGTTAGGAAACGCATCTATTATTTTGAAAACTGATGCTGTGGCTTGGATATGTTTTGTTTGTCCCTACCAAAGCTTATATTGAAATTTGACCTTCAAATGTGGCAGTGTTGGGACCTGGTGGAAGGTGTTCAGTTATGGGGACAGATCCCTCATGAATGGCTTGGTGCTGTTCTCTCAGTAGTGAGTGAGTTCTTACTCTTGAGAGATTGCATTAGTTCTCATGGGAATGGATTAGTTCCCATGAAAGTGGGTCGTTTTAAGCCAGGACACCTCTCAGCTCTTCTCTCTTCATACCTCTGATTTTCTCCACCACTCTGTGACACAGTGAAAGCCCTCACCAGAAGCCAGGGATATGCCCTTGAACTTCCCAGCTTGCAGACCTGTGAACTAAATAAACCTCTTTACTTTATAAATTACCCAGTCACAGGTATTCTTTTATAGCAACACAACACAGACTAAGACAACTGGTGAATGAAAGGAAAGAAAAAAAAAAAGAAATAACTATTGATCACACAAGGAAATCATCACAGACCAAGTCACTTCTAAGGTAGGGACTAGGGAGAGATGAAGAAATTCAAGGGCTATAATAAGGTTATGCCCCTTTCATAGGTTTGTCTATGAATCTTTTTGTTTTAAAAGCCATTAGAGTTGATTTACAAAAATATACACAACACAGTAAATAAAACATACATGAGTTAGAAAATTAGAGCAAAAGGGAAATATTGGAAGGAAAAGTTATGTGAAATTGGGATTGAATTTAATATGTAAAATATAAGTCATGAAACCCCGTATGCTTGCTGAACATGAAAATTAACTATTGCAAACTTCTTACTGGCCAGCACAAACAAGGAAAAAAACCCTCTATCAGTTACAAATTCACAGTATCCATGAGACATTAAAAAACCCTCCAAAGCTATTTTCATTAAAATCTACAGGAAATTTATCTCATGGTTCCCATGGTATGATGTACTAAAACATTTTTAAGAACAATTTTAACAGAATGTCAGGGTACCTTCTCAACCTAGGATTATGGCAAAATACCTAATACGACTAATTCCCAGAGAAAACAAAATGTTATGGCCCATGTGCTCACTTCATTATGGCCAGGCCAAACTCAAAGTATTAATTTTATAAAATGTAGAGGAAGAGAATAACTGCATCCTCTTCATAAGGTAATCAATAAGTTTGTTTCTTTCCATCTGAAGCACTATTTAAAAGCCCCTAGAGATGTGCAGAGGCAAACTGTTATATTCACATCATATGGATCCAATAGTGTCAATAACCCCAAGAGGATGGATATTAGTAAAATAATGACAAGTGATGAGCACCTTTGTTTTTCAAACATAATTTAATTAATTGAAAGCTTATATAATTTAATTTTTAGCAATAGCTATGTTTGACAACTGGCATGCAAAATTCTGGAAAATTTAACAATTGGCTTTCATGTGTCAGTATAACCTGGCTTGTGCACATGATTGTGATGTTAATGCTCCCTTAACTGGCTCTCCTCCCTTCCTTGCCTCACTTTCCCCCTTTCCTACCACGCTTCCTGACATCCCCTCCCAAATCAACCACTTGCATGTAAATCTTTGCGTGAACCCAAACTAGGCAGAGACCAAAAAATCTGTAGCTTCACCAGAATTTTAGGTTTGTCTTTATGAAAACTAGCTGGGAAGCAGTTATTGATATGGTTTGGATGTTCGGCCCCTCCAAATCTCATGTTGAAAGTTGATCCTTAGTGTTGGAGGTGCGGCCTAGTGGGGGGTATTTGGGTCATGGGGGCAGATCCCTCACGAGGCGCTTGGTGCTCTCCCAGACATAATGCTAATGGGGGATTCTCACTTTGTTATTATAGTTCACGGGACAGCCGATTGTTTAAAGGAGGCTGGTACCGCCTCCTCCTTCTCTTGCGCCTTCCCTAGCCATGTGACACGCCCGCTCCCCCTTTGCCTTCTGCCTTGATTGGAAACTCCCTAAGGCGGACACCAGAAGCAGATGCTGGCGAGATGCTTCTTGTACCCCTTGTAGAACCGTGAGCCAAATAAACTTCTTCTCTTTACAAATTACCTCGCCTCCGGTATTTCCTTTATAGCAATGCAAAACAGATTAACACAGTTATTCTGTGGTACCAGTAAGAAATTATAATAGTAGCTAGCACTTATTAAGCACTTATTCTGTGCCAAGCACTCAGCCAAACTCCTTACATGGATTTGGTCTGGAATCAAACCATATGAGATAAGAGCTATCATTACCCTTATTTTACAGATAAGAACACAGATTTAGAGTCATCAAGCGGTGTGTTTAAAGTCATAAAATTAGCAAGTGGCAGAGCAGATCTATGTGCAGATCTGTTTATTGCAGATCTGGGGTAAGATCAGCATCCACTTGAGAAACTCAAGGAGTCTGGCTAGAACCTGGGATCCGAAGGCAAACCCGTTTTCTTGACAGTGGGAGACTGAGTTGCCAAGTCTGTTGAGCAGGGATGTGTACTGGTGTCAGTTGGGCCATTCTGGCCCGCTGTGTGAGTTAAAAGCAGCACTTTTCCCAGGGAGTCTGTGTTTAAGATATAAATAAATAATCCAAATGTAAACTGCAATCCCACAGTGCCCTCTTCCTTGTTCTACTTGGGATATAAAAAGCATCTACAAACACAGGCTCCTGCCGGATTTTTCACTGTAGTGCCTTCTCCACAAAGACACTCAGAAAAAGTCAACAGTAGCTCATAGTCTCTTTCTGAGCCTATACCTCTGGTTCCTCATTTTTACAAAGTACAGAAATAGTCCATGCATGGCTGAAGGTGATGCCAGGAGAAAGAGGAAGCCTTATTCTTTGGCTGTTCAGGTTACATATGAATGAAGGACTAGGCTCCAAAAGGGAGCTCGGGGCTCTGCATGCCATGGCTGTCCACTTCCACAGAGTGCGGCATTACACCGGACTGCGGCCACAGGGAGGGCCGCGATAGGCTGCTTTTAATGAGTGTGCCAAAGTGTGCTTCCCCCCACACCACCTCCTCGCTCTTGGGCTATTGCTATTTGTAATTAATATTAATTATAATGCTATGGCACTGTAAATGCCACTTCAGTTTGTGACTTAAATGGAAGCAAAACGATAAAACCACACACATTAAAGCAATCAGAAGGATTTTTAATTTGGTAGAGGAGTAAGCTTCCTTTATATTGAAGTTCCAGGTCTCTGGGGCGATTGCTACTACAGCAGGAAGCAAACAAGCAAATGAATAAATAAAAACCCAAGGTACTTCCTTTTCTCCTTAGAAATCTTTATATTGAGAGGTTGAGGTACTGGTCACATAATGGATCCTTTTGGGGTTTCTGAATGTGTAAATGACAGGACTGTCTGCTTGCCACTCTCAGCTAGTCTTTGAATATTAACTCTTGAAGCCTAGGAAGAGTTTCCCAGGTAACTAAATGACCTTTGCATATTTGAGATGCAAAGTGTTAATAATTGAACTGAACTGAACTGAACTGAATTGAATGAATATTAAGTCTAACAGTAGCAAGTAGAGAAGATAATTATATTCTAATGTTTTCCAAAAATTAATGTACAATTTCACAACTTTTCTTGTTGTGGACTCAAATAATCTTAAAATAATAAGGTAATTACAGTTCTCCCCTTCATGAAAGCACCTGCATTCCCCAAGAAAATGGATTCTTTTCCCTATTTCTGTTCTGATCAGTAGAGCACCTACTGCATGAAAAAAAAGAAAAAGAAAGTATGTGTCAAAATTTATGGGGAATAAAATTTTAAATTCACTCAGATACACTTCATTGTTTCTTTATCATTGACTGTACTTAGCCACGCTCAGTCAAGGAATACACTTCATCACATTTGGCCAGGCCTGGGACTAGGTGAGGTAAGTGAGACACCCAGGGCACAGGATTTAGGGAGGCCTTTACCCTTGGAGGCATGCAAGTGTTTGATCCAGCCACGGGGAAGCCAGAGCTTCCAATACACGCTAACTTTCTAAAGCACAGGTCAGTCAAACCTGAGAGTAGGGGCTTTAGTTCTGGCGTCTGACTGCTAGCACACTGTACTGCACTTCATACATTCGTCCATTAATTCACTCAACAAACATATATTGAGCATCTGATATATACAGTAGTCCCCCTTATCTGCAGTTTTGCTTTCTGTGGCTTCAGTTAGCCAAGGTCAACTGTGGTCCATAGTTAGATGAGTAGAGTACAGTAAGATATTTTGAGAGAGAAAGGTCAAGATCATATTCACATAAGTTTTATTACGGTGTATTGTTATAATTGTTCTACTTTATTATCAGTTAACATTGTTAATCTCTTACTGTGCCAAATTTATAAGTTAAACTTCCTCATAGGTATTATGTACAATGTAGGATAAAACATAGTATATACAGGATAGAGTTTGGTACTATCCATAGTTTTAAGCATCCACTGGGAATTATGAAAGGTATCTCTGGTGGATAAGTGGAGACTACTGTACAACCACTGTTCTAGGTGTTCAATGAACAAAAGCAACAAAATTTCTGGTCCTCGCATTCTCCTAAGGGACACAAACAATAAATAACAAATGGAGTAAATAACACATGATATGGTATGTCAGAATAGGGTAAGTACTCTGGCTAAGTAAAGAGTGAAGGGACAGGGGAAACCAGGAGTGTCAGAAAGAGTGACTATTTTAGATGGAGGTATCAAGATTTATGAGGATCAATGGGGGTCAGAGAGAAGACATTTGAGCAGAGACTTGGGGGAAATGTGGAATTAGCCCAGCAAATATTTGTTGGGAAAGCATTGTAGGCTTCTAGGCAGAGGGAAAAGCCAGTGCAAAGGCCCTGAGGCAAGAATGTGCCTGATATGTTTAAAGAGCAGTGAAGAGGACAGGTGGCTAAGCAGAGTGAATAGGGAGCATGGGGTAAGAGATGTAGTCAGAGACATAATGGCACCAGGTAGGACTTGCTGTGCACTGCAAGGACTATGGATTGAACTCTGAAAGAAATGGAGGGCCATTATGAGATTTTGAGCAGAAGAGTGAGATAATCTGATCCAGGTTTAGCAGGACGATTCTGGTTGCCTTATTGTTAATGGACTACAGGAAAGGGAACACTGAAAGCAGGGGACAAGTTAGGAGGCAGTAGTGATATTCTAAGCCAAAGATAATGATGGTAGATTGGGCCACACTGGTGATAAGAAGTGGTTGAACTCTCAATATATTTTAAAGGTAGAGCCATCAGAACTCTTGATGGATTGGATATAGGGTGAGATAGACGGGAGTCCAAGGTAACTCTAAGGTCTGAGCAACTAGGAAGAAGGAGTTTACAGTTACTGAGATGTGAAAGAATATGGGTGGAGAGATTTTATGGGTGAAGATCTGCATTCTGATTTTGGTTAAATCTGTGATGCATGTAAGGCATCTAGTGGAAGATCTTGAGAGGGTAGTTGAATATGTGAGTCAGGGGAGAAGTCCAGGCTGAAGATAAATGTTTTAGAGTCATCAGCATAAAGAATTTTTGAAACTATGAAACTGGATGAGATCACCGAAAGAGTAGAAAAGAAAAGTGTAGAGATGAGATGAGATACCTAAATTGAGCCCTGGAGCATCCCAGCATCAAGAGATGAGGAAGACGAACCGGCGAGGGAGTCTGAGAAGCAGAAGCCAGGGAGGTACGAGGAAAACCCAGGGAAGATGTAACAGGAGCCAAGTAAAAAGAGAAGCTGCAGGAGGAGTGATCACATGTGGTGTTGCTACTAGTCAAGTCAGATGAGTGCTGAAAGTTCACTAGTGGGTTACACCATGTGGAGACCATCAGTGCCTTTTGGTGGCACTCCAGAGCAATCTGAGTTGAGCGAGGGAGTGGGATTAAGAAAGAAGAAAGAGAATTGGAAACAGTAAGAATAGACACATTTTTCAAGGAGTTTTAGTGTAAAGGTAAGTTAGAGAAATGGTACATTGGCTTTTAGGGGAAAGCAGGGTCAGAAAAGCATTTGTTAATAATATTGAAGAAATAAGAGATGGACGATGGGAACTGGCTCTTGCCAATCTGATTACTCAGCTGTGCTACTCTCATATCAACATCCTATTTTACAAGAAATATCTTTATACCCACAGGAAATAGTCCAACGCTTTCTATAGAATAAATGGATTGGGGATTATTTCAATAGTAAAAGAAACTGGTGGATGTTGAAATGCAAATTAAGAAGTTAAAAATCAGCTCCCTAGGTGAGGAAAGTTGGTTGGATATAGGTCAACAAGCCAGAGAGTTCTCAAGAGAGTTGAGGATATAAAGATTAGAAGCCAATAAAATTATTTAGTATTTGTTAATGATGAGTAATGAATGGCCATGTTGGAAATTGTCATGGCATAGCCACCACAAGGACTGTGCTGTAAAGGTTCCTAATTTAGTTATTGCTTCAACACTAGGAAATACATTTGCTCATATTAAAAAAAAAACATGTTTTTCAAAAGAAGCTTCTAAAATTTAAGTGCTGTCTCTGGAATCAAGCAAACAGTAGGCATGGACTCATGGCTATCAGAATCGCATGTAAGATATTCTCTGTTAGTTATTCTGCAAAATCAAATTTCTAATCTTGTTATGGTGGTGAGAAATTCAATCTCAGGTGTTCCTGGGGATCCCAATTCCATCAGAATTAGGCTGAAGTCTTGGGGTAGGGCTTACACAGTCCAGATCTTTCAGGGAGACCCCTGTAGCTTTTGACCCATGGTGATCATGGTAATTTGCCTACGCAGACAAGTCAATGTGGTCGGTATCCTCAAGAGCACCTCTGAGGATGCTAGAAGCCCATATGACCAGCATCTCTTCCTTCCTACTTATATATATCAAACTGCTTGTTTCCCTCAGGTGAGTCCTCTACTCCAGGCAGATAAATAGCAGGTTAGAGGGACTAGGTGTGGGTCCCTGAAAAAACATACTCTTCTAGTCTTGGACAATTTCTCCCTTCTCCAGGTAGACAGTTTCTGCCTCTTTCCCAACTAACACTCTTCCCATCCTCCCTTGTATCCGCTCACTTAGGCAAGTTATGCTGTACCAACAAATAACATGAGACTCTCAGTGGGCCTACAACCAAAGGTTGGTTTTTTGCACATGTTTCATGTCAGTTACAGATTGTATATGGCTCTTATTCATGTCTTCTTCATTAGTGGATCTACCTGCTGGAGCTGCCCCTATCTGGCCTCAAGAGCAATGCCACAACCACAAAATGACCCTCGATTTTCTGTTTGGACATCGCACACATCACTTCTGCTCAAAACTTATTGTCCAAAACATCATAAGGCCAAGCCTGATGCTGATAGGTAGGGGAGTACTTTATTCACTGGGAGAGGCATTGAAAATTTGGAACAATAACACAACCTACCATACTTCCTCTTGGGAGACTTTTTAGAGAAACAAAATGTCAAGTCTCTTTCCTGGTGGTGGAGAAGTAACAATGAGAAAATAAAGCCAGTTAGCATTTTCTTTCTTATTAACTGAATTTGCTGTGTAAGCAAGCACTTTGAAGTTATATAGATACTGGAGGAAATTTGGGAAGAGTGGGGTCTAACAATTTTATAATACTACCAGTTAGGCTCTAATCAAACATTTAATACGTATTAACTCATCTACCCCTTAGAACATGAGGTGGATACCATTTTTATACTCCCTCCCCCATTTTTATAGACAGAGAAATTCAGGCATAGAGAAAAAGTCACTTGCTAAGGAAACACAAATAATAACTTGTGGGTGCAAGATTGAGACCCTAGAGAGGATTAAACCCAGTCAGACAGTACTAGTGGGATCCTAATAAGAGAAGCAGTGGCAATTATCTGACTTCATTCTATATAATATCTTTCTATAGATGTCTGAAAAAGATATTTTTTTTCCCTCTGTGTTTCCTTTGAAACTTAAAGTCTTGCTATGCTATTTTTGGATTTAAGCCCAATTAAGAGAATAAAATACTCATGCTATTGATCTTTTTTGGTAGAGAGGTTACACTATAATCATTTACTCCTAGGAGTCAGTTCTCTTTCCAGTTGCTCATCTGTGATCTTTCATCCATTTATAGGGATTCCTGAGCCCACAGTCCAGGCCCCAACATATTTCACTGTGTGCCTAGAATTACCCCCAAATTATTAAGGCCTTACATGCAGATCCCACAGCAGAAATTTGTGTCCACTGCTCACTCCTTTCCTTCTATCCTCCTCTTCCCTACGCCTGATATGAGAGCTGGGGTTTATGAAAGCAACAATCTCAGCACGAATCACTGCTAGGACTCTTCCCTCTGTCACCTTCGTTGTACTGCCCTCGGGGGAGGGTACACCCTCCAGGACGAAATGCCACACTGCCACGTCTGTGCTTTCTCCCTTACTTCATGTATATGCAAACACACAAATCCCAACACAAACACAAAAGGACACATACATATGCATGTAGGCATGCACACACATTCTTCCTGATTTGTTGTTTCTAGACGTTTTGCTTTCCGAATGTTAAGTACCAAGTTGTTGGGACAGAGTGCTAGGTAGGACTGCCTCAAAAAGTAGCAACCAAAACATGGAGGGATGGCTGCCAATTCCATATATCTCATTTCTTTCTTTTTAAGTGTTAAATTGGGCACTTAATTAAAATTGGCCAGTTGTTTTTCTTTAGAAAATACTTAGTATAAATATAAAATGAAAATGCACTTTCTTCATTCTTCTGTACCACAACTCAAGACATGTTCTTCACAGAGAGCATCAGGGTCTTCATTTGTTATTGAACGCTCCATGTTCTATTATTAGGAAATACAATATTCTGTAATTTTTTTTCACGTCATCTTTTTTTTTATTTCAGCATATTATGGGGGTACAAATGTTGAGGTTATGTATATTGCCCATGCCCCCCCACCCCGAGTCAGAGCTCTAAGAGTGACCATCCCCCAGATGGTGCACATCTCACTCATTATGTATGTATATACCCATCCCCTCCTCCCCCCTCCCACCTGCCCGACACCTGATAAATGTTATTCCTATATGTCCACTTAGGTGTTGATCAGTTACTACCAATTTGGTGGTGAGTACATGTGGTGCTTGTTTTTCCATTCTTGGGATACTTCACTTAGTAGAATGGGTTCCAGCTC
>CAUYPO010105596.1:0-42694 GCA_963574435.1 Cheirogaleus major
GTCTAAGCTGGAACACTTTCAATTTTTCCGTGTTCAGTAGGATGTTGGCTGTGGATTTGTCATATATGGCTTTTATCATTTGGAGGTAACTCCCATCAATGCCTATTTTTTTAAGCATTCTTATCATAAAAGGGTGCCAGATTTTGTCAAATGCTTTTTCTGAGTCTATTGAGAGGATCATATGGTCTTTGTTTTTACTTCTATTTATCTAGTGAATTACATTTATAGATTTGCAGCCAAGGAAACTATCATTAGAGCGAATCTACAACCTATAGAATGGAAGAAAATATTTGCATGCTACACATCTGAAAAAGGGCTGATAACTAGAATCTATATAGAACTCAGGAAAACCAGCTAGAAAAATTAAACAACCTCATTAAAAAGTGGGCAAAGGACATGAACAGAAACTTTTCAATAGAAGATAGACTAATGGCCCAAAAACATGAAAAAAATGCTCAACATCTCTAATCATCAGGGAAATACATATCTAAACCACAATGAGATCTCACTTGACTCCAGTGAGAATGGCTTTTATTAAAAAGTCCCCAAACAACAAAAGTTGTCTTGGATGTGGAGAGGTAGGAACACTCATACACTGTTGGTGGGACTGCAAACTAGTACAACCTCTGTGGAAAGTAGTGTGGAGATACCTCAAAGAGCTACAAGTAGAAATACCATTTGATCTAGCAATCCATTTACTGGGCATCTACCCAAAGTAAAAAAAGACATTGTATAAAAAAGACATCTACACTAAAATGATTATAGCAACACAATTCACAATTGCAAAAATGTGGAAACAACCCAAGTGCCCATCAATACATGAGTGGTTTAATAAAATGTGGTATATGTATACCATGGAGTTCTACTGAGCCATAAAAAAATGTTGAACTACCTGTTGTACTAACCTGGATGGAGCCGTAGCCCATTCTTCTAAGTGAAGTATCACAAGAATGGAAAAACGAACACCATGGGTACTCACCATTAAATTGGTACTAATTGATCAAAACTTATGTGAACTTATGGAAGTAACATTCATCAGGTGTTGGACAGGTAGGAGGGGAGAGGTGAGGATGGGTAAATTCACACCTAACTGCTGCATTGTGCACTGTCTGGGGGATGGGCACACTTGTAGCTCAGACTCGGAATATGCAAAGGCAATTTATTTAACTAAAGCATTTGTACCTCCATAATATTTTGAAATTAAAAAAAAAAATTCACCCAATAGAAAAGGGTAAATGGGCTGATTTTCAGAAAATTGCTGTGGCTCATCAGATAATGTAGAAATTAATTTAAATGATATGATTTGAAAAAAAAAAAAGAACTAGCATTTATGACATCATGAAAATATATGTCTTAGAGAAATGCTGTTTATTTACCCAAAAGTAAAGGCTATATCAGAACTCTACAAATAAGCTTGCTTGTTCGTCCGCTCATTCAATAAATGTGTGCTTTTGGTGTCAGGCACTGAGTTGCATTTTGGTGATTCTTTCCCCTAAAATCAATAGGCTCATCTTTTTGTTGAGGTTAAAGTTTTGTTCTTTCCAGCTTTCTGGATTCTGAATCTTGCAACCAGAAATGAAATAACAAAGAGAATATACACTTAATATTTCTTAAATATTTATTTTTGGATTCTGGGAGTTTGATCATTTTCTTATTATCTAAATTAAAATTAAATATTCCCTAATAATTCAAATACAAATTATGAAGCATGCAAATTATGAAGCAAATCAACATATTGACGATCAATTATTTAGTCAAACATTTGGTCCACATTAAAAGAAACAAGCTTTGACTGTTGGTGGTCAGTTGGGTGGCTGCTTCAACGTGACCTTCAACTCTGTCAGTGGGGAAGAGACCACCCTCCAGGCAATCCCTGGGCGAGGGCCAGCCCCTCACTTGGCTCCATCTCTCCCTGGTTTCCTCCTTATCTGCATTCTGGGGTCCTCTGAGCTCTGTGATTCTGGAAGCATCCATTGCCCATAGATGCTGTAACTGTTACCATAAACAGGTGGCTCAAGATGATAGAAATTTACTCTCACACAGTTCTGGAGGCCAGCAGTCCAAAACCATGGTGTCTGGGAATTTTGGAGTGTGAGCAATTTCATGTAAAATTATGACTTTCATTAGCTGACCACTGATGGGCACAGCTCTCACAAAGGAGTCCCCACCCCACAGGGCAGTGTTTTGACCGCAGGAAAAGGAACTGCTCTGCCCAGACTCCAGGAGCCTCTGTTTGTATTACTCTTGACATTGCTGCCACGCCACTGTTTCCCTGGCCGCTGGACCAGGTCATCCTTCTGAGAAGTTGTATGGAGTGGCTGCTTCTTTTCAGCTTCCACGACCACCCTGCCCTTCCCTCTCACCGAATCCTTCTCTAAAACCAGCTCTGTAAGGTTTTGAAGACCAGAGTTGTATTCCATAGTCCTCTTGTCCATCCACAACTCCTTCTGCCCTCTGGGCAGCCTGAGCCCCCGTGGCCCTGAGCCCACTCTCATGGGCATCCAGACATCAGCACCTCCTCCAAGCAGTCCTCACCAGAAACGCCCTCCAGTGAAAATCTCAGTGATTCCAAGGACAGCCTAGCCCCCACCCCCAGGACGGTGCCGCCTTTCCGTCCAGGACTGGCTGAGGAGGAAAGGGTGTTCGACCAGATGATCGAACTTTCCCATGGCCTCCACGGAGGCTTTCCTCACCCTTGACTAAGTACAGGTAGAAGTTAAATTAAGTTGGTAGTTGCTATTTAATAATTCATCCCACTTAAAATTCAAAGCTCTTTGCAGAGACTTTTATGGGGCTGTGAAACTCTTCCAGAGGCCTCATGAATATTGAAGTCCTGTTGATTCTGTGAAGGATTTATTGGTTCATGCAGCCAGTTCACTGGTTCAGATCTCTGTCAATTACTTTTACCCACCACGTGGTACCAGAGTCGTCGTTGTGCAGGATACAATCTTTGACCATGAAAAAGCCTTTTGAGAGAATGCCCCCGTTCTTAAGAGGGCTCGGCAGAGAAAGATGACAAATCTCTCAAGCCACAAAGTGGCGTAAATCCAGAGGTAGAGAGGAAAATTACTGCACTTATTTTTACTTTGTAGGAGAAACATTTTAATAAAGTTTAATATATTATAGATCTAGCGTATGGTGGTCTGTCTGAAGGAACAATGGCATTTTACCTATATTTGTACAAGGATTTTTTTCCAAAGATAATTTGTGCTCAAGTCAGATTTCACAGAGCTTTTAGTTTCTCTTTATTAGATGTGCACAGCTCGGTCCCTTCCTGGCCATTATATATTACTTATGTTTCTAGTTCAGTAGTTTCTGTGAGATCCCAGATATGCCCTACAGAAGGAATAATAAAGGTAAGTAAAATTTTATTACCAGGGAAAATGCCCATGGCTGTAAAAGCCTTTTTATAGTGGTAATGTTTGGTTTTAATATTTAATAAGCATAAACCACCTTAAAGAAACATAACATTATGTTCAATCCCTTGAAGGATGGTGAGGTTTGAAATTGTACAGGTAAAATCTTATCTGATGTGACTAAAAAGGGTTTGGATGTACTTCAAACTGAGATCCAGAATCCAGATGTCTAGTCTCAGCCCCAGCAAAACCCAGGGCTCGATGGTAACGAGTTCCTCAGTTGCGTGGTCTAAAGACATAAAAATGCAAGAAAGCAAGAATTTGCAGGTACGCGGAAGTGACTCATGTTTATAACATCTGAGGAAGAAGTCAGAATGGGATTTGCTGATAAAATAAATCTAAGCCACGAGTAAATGGCCTAAGTGACTCTAACTTGAATCAACATAAAATATTTTATTTTAAAAACTGAAGAACTGCTCCTAAAATTCTTTGAAGGCTGTTAAGTAAATGATGACTGCATTGTTCGTAAACATTAAAGGACAAAGCCATAATTACGATTCGGAGCCCGAGTTTACTCACTGTTATTTTAAGAATGGTGAAAAATTTAGTGTTAAACTACTCAGAGGAGAGAGGTCAAAGGTTACTTATTTCTACTTTGAAAGCATTTCCTATTCTTGACTTTTACAGCTATCAAATGACATAGATTGATAGCAATCGATTTCAGAACCTCCAGGGTTCATGTGCTGGCTTTATTTCCCCTTTCTTTTGGTCCTAATATGTGTGGATATGTCTCCATCCCCAGTGGAAACACTAACTAGACTTTTTAAACGCTAGGGTCCAGGTGGAGGGTACAACTTGCAATTTAAAAAATATACATACACATATACATACATATATATATATGTATATTCACTGCAGAGACATTAATTTTCAAAAAATGGAAAAATCCAAAAAAAAAAAGGCAGCATTATAACTACAATACATAATAAAAAGAAAATGTTGTTCACTGGGTTAAAATCTGGGTCACCCAGTAAAAAATAAATAAGATTCATATGTTTGTTTGGCATTAACTGTGCAAAACATGGGTAAATGTATTACAGTCATGCCTCACCACATAAAGACGTCTAGGTCAACGATAGACTGCATGTATGAGGGCTGTCCCTTAAGATTACAATGCAGTGATACCTCCCATTGTGTTCCAGCTGCCCACGGCATTCGGTGCAGTGACATGCTATGCAGGCATGTGACCCAGGAGCAGTAGGCTGTGACGTACAGCCTCAAAGTGTGGTGAGCTACATGCTATGATGTTCGCACAAGAATACCTATGGACAAATTTCTCAGACTGTATCCCACCATTAAGTGACATATGACTGTAATTTCTTAAATTTGGTACCCAACTGTATCAATTCATCTCACAAATTACAGCATTTGCATGGCCATGGGACTCTTCCAAACATATTTTTTCACTGTCATTCATCACACTGAGTCATACATACATGATGATCAATTTACTGAAAATCCTCGGATAGTGACCAGGAGATTTTGGCCCTGGTGGAGTCAGGTTAAGTTTGCGCCCTAACTTTACAATAGATATAAAGCTATTGCAGTTTTATAGTCAGAAATTATTTGATTCAGTGCAACAGCCTGTGCATGTATACTGATCATCGGGAGATAATATATGCAGACCTAATAAAATAATCATATAAGTTAATCAATTCTAAACAACAGGCTATAACAAATACTCTATATAGTATTAGTCTCAAAACTAATAACTATAGATTTAGGTCCTCAGGAAATAGCAAAGGTCTACTAACGGTCCTCCCTCTGGGTAAGAAGTTGCCCCTTTTAAGGCCTCAGAAAACTAGGATCAGGTGCCAGAGTCTCCGCCTAGAGGAAACCAGGATCCGTCCAGTCTGCCTGGTGGGAGAAGGCGGAGCCGTGGCTATGGTGGTGGAATGATGCCGTGTGTGCTGACCAGGATGCTGACTGGTCCAGCTAAACAGGAGCGTGGAGAATCTTCCTTGCAAACTGCATTATATTATAGAATCATCACACCTATGATTTTGATTACATACCAAATTCCCCTTCCAAACCTGGCCCTGACAGATATAGTACTTAATGTTTTGGAAGTCTTATAAAATTATTTCATTCCACTCATGTTTGATGGCCATAATTTTAGTTCAACTTTACAGACGTTGAAATGTCTTGAATATTTACAGGTAGTAGTATAAGTCACATTAAGCTTATTTAGTTGTTTCAATTGGGGAATGACAAAGTCCATAGAAAAGAATATGCTTCCATATAAATTATATGGTTCCATATTTCTTTGCATTTCGAATCATATTTCTTTGCAATCCCCTGGGTTTTATTTAAGACATAAGAGGGACCCAGGAAGTCAATTAAAGCATGAGTTCCCACTCCTGAGAATCTGATTCAGTAGATGAGGTCACAAATTTTTAATCTTTAACAGGATTCCCAAGTAATTTTTACGCAGGTACTCCATAGACATCACTTTGAGGAATGCTGTTGTAAACAACACATTTTACCGTTTGTAAACTTTAATGAGGAAAAGGCAATGGCTTCTATTTATTTTGACACTAGCAAAGACTGTTTCAGAATCATTTGAGATGCACCTTTGGCATTGCTTTCCTTGACACAGCGAAGGGACAAATGCACAGTGGCCAGGATGCTGTCTCCAGAGCCAGTCCAGGTGTGATGGAGCCAGTTCCATCCCTTCCCAGCCAGGTAAACTTCACCCACTTTTCATGTGGCAGCATAAAGCGTGTCTTAGGTACACTGGAGGCATAACAAGAATGTCCACACCATTAGATAAGGAGGATGGAATGAGCTCTTGTATATCTTATGCAAGATAGTCAGCCCAGCGCCTGGCACATGGTCAACAGATATTAGTTATTGCCATCAGTATTTGTTTTCCATTATTACACTTAACACATTTCAGAAGCTGGTCATGTGTCTTATTTGATTAAACAAATTATCCACTAAAAAAGAATTGTAGACACAATGTGAGATTATCAGTACCATATAATAAAATTAAGAACTAATCTAACTCCACTTAAATGGGTTTTATTAAAACCAAAGATGCTGGCATGGATGCAGAGAGATACGAACATTCATATGCTACTAGTGGGACTGAAAACTAGTACAAACTCTATGGAAAAGTATGGAGATTCCTCAAAGAACTAAAAGTAGACCTACCATTCGATCCAACAATCCCATTACTAGGTATTTACCCAAAAGAAAAGATGTCATTTTGTCAAAAAGACACCTGTGTTTGAATGTTTATAGCAGCAAAATTCACAATTACAAAGATGTGGAATCAACCCAAGTGCCCATCAATTTATGAGTGGATTAACAAAATGTGATGTATGTATATCATGGAATACTACTCAGCCATGAGAAGGATGACTTAATGCCTTTTGCAACAGTTTGGATAGAACTGGAGACCATTCCCCTAAGTGAAGAACCTGGAGATTAGAAAAACAAATATCACATGTACTCATTATTAAATTGGAATTAACTGGTAAACACATATGTGCAATGAACACTATTTGGGTAATGGGCACACCTATAGCTATGACTCAAACATTACAAAAGTGATCCATGTAACCAAAAACGCTTGTACCTCCATCGTATTTTGAAATAAAAATAAAATAAAATATCATGACTTTTAGCAGAAAAATTACATTTATTTTTGCTTTGCAAAGGATGCATCAAATACAGAGTTAAAAATAAAAAAAAATTAACAAAGGAGGAAAACAGTGTACCATTAGGTACTGATTATCTGTGTAAAATGTAATAGAACAATTTATTGGGGTTACAAAATCTTTTCAAATGCAGCAGAATGCAACAAGATTCAGTTGATTACCTAAGTTTTTCTAAATATTCACGTTTCACTTATACGACATTGAAGTAAATAAAATATTTGTGTCTCAGAGGCAGTCTGTCTTAGGTTTCCATACAAGAAGACATTGTAGATTTATTAGATTTATATAGTGAGTTTTCTCTGAACAGCTCAAAGTGCTTTATCCACAACATTTATGTAAACAATACCAAACACTTCTCAAAATGCCAAAAGCAACTCAGGTAAACAAGAGAGCATGGAATATGAGAAGAGTGAGAAAATAAGTACAAAAATGTAGATGCAAATAGATCTAAAAGGGCCAACATGGAATAAATCAATTCATTCCATACACACTGCCCTACATATCTGTAAACAGTACTGTTATGTTGTCACTCCTGAGCTAGTAAACGGAGATGCCAAGCCGTATCATTTGGCTTGAGTGTGTGGTGATGCAGACAAATGGTGGTAATTTCAGGGACTTAAATGGGCAGGTGGCCCATCTCCCACATTGGGGGGCCACGGTCTGCCTTGTGGGACACACCTTCTGACACATGACATCTCCTTGGAAATCTGCCAGGTATAAATTAAAGAAGAATATAACGTGATATGTGTTTGTTATCTAGATCTGCTTTCACTTGGAGACACAAATGTTACTAAATATTTACTAGGCAGTTAAAAAATGTATAGGGAAATAGGCTCTGGAGAAGGATTATCTATGTGAAGATTATATTCCTCAAATAGAAGTAAAACATGAAAATTTTAGTAACGTGATTATTTCTATAATCGGAGATGGACATAAATCTGGAAGTTTCCTGAACCATATCCTTTACGCCTCTTTAAGATAAGACATTTACTACATTATGGGAAACTGAATAGCACTGGAATGTCAACAATAGTGATTATTTCCACTGCATTGCATTTTGCACTTTCCAAAGGAACATACCCGAATGAGATGTATAGTTTTCTTCATAGTCTCCTGAAAATACATCAAAGATTTAATTCAATTCCTGTGCTTCTGAAATAAATTAACTTAACAGATCTAATCATGGCTGTATGAATAGGTATTGAATTTAACAGACAGCCTTGCAGCTTCTTATCTCTTTCAGCAACCTAAAAATAACAATTGAATGGAATTTTCCCCCAGCTTTGATGAAAAGTACAAACATACATTTTCAGTCGTCATCACAGGAGAGAGAAGCAGGTCCATGTACTACTTAGGATGAAACAGCATTTGATATGAACAGTATGAGCCTTTTCATTCAGACATATTCAGCTGGGTCCTGGAATCTGAAATGTACAGATACAGCTAGACACGACAGCATGTCAGTGGCACAGCCAAAATACCACTGACAGATTTTGGGTGAGGGTACTGATTGATTACTTGGAATTTAAGTTGAAAGGCAACCATCATTATGAGGGCTTCAAAAATCATTTCCGTTAGAATTTAAGTTCAAGATGAAATTGAAAGACCATGAACTTCTAAGAATAGTAACCTGGTGAAAGTACCATCTCCCCCATCAATGGACTTTTTCCTTAGTTTCCAGCAATGTGGTCATAAACAACAAATGCTAAAAGGAAAGGAACAGGGAGCTGGAAGCTAAAGACTTCCCCAAAGACAAAGAATTCCCAGCAGGAGGATGGTGAAGTCTTCAGGGCCTTCAGCCCTGTCCTGAGCTGCCCTGAGGTCAACGCAGGTGGCAGAGTGAGGGGTCAGCCCCAGCCCTGAAGAATGGGCACAGAATCATACTGGCTGGAGTCAGTAGCTGTGCAACTGTGAGCAAGTTATGTGACCTCTCGCAGCATGGCTGGGTTTCCCCCCACCCTACATGTAACACGGAGATATTAATACTACACATGGGGCTATTTCAAAGTAATCCCTTAGCCCAGTGCCTGGTACTTGGCCAATACTCAACATTCTGCTAATTATCAGAGCTACTAACTGTAGGTGCGACATGGCAGCTCTAGAAGCACAGAAAGAATCCTAGAAGCATACGAAGGAAGTCAAAGTCAATTAAAATAAGCTCCATGGGCAGGGTGGGTGCGGTCACTTTAGACTAGAGAAACCTAGGAAAACATCCCCAGCCAGTGATCAAGGTTCACACCATCTGTGATAAGTCATGTTGATATCAGATACCCTTGATACGATACAATGAGGGGGGCACTACACTTCTGTGGCCTTCGTCCCAAGAACCCATAACACCAGTGTGGTTCTGATGAAAACAGCTGGCAAACACAAACTGCAAACATTCCACGAAATGTCTGACTAGTACTCCTCAAAACTGGCAAGGTCATGAAAAACAAGGAAAGACTGAGAATCTGTCATAGCCTAAGGAGACATAATGACTAAATGGAATGCTCTATCCTGGCTCTGACTCTGGACTAGAAAAGAAGATACTAGGAGAATTCCATAGAGATATGAATTCTTAGAATTTAGTTAATAGCATGGACCCATGTTGGTTCCTCAGTTGTGACAAATATATGATAGTAACGTAAGATATTAATCATAGCAGAATCGGAGTGCGGGGCACATGAAAACTATCTATACTAACTTTGCAACATTTCTCATAAATCTAAAACTACTATAAAATAAGATACTAATTTTAAAATAGGCTCCATGGAAAATTTAGTATTCAACTGATGTGGCAACATATTTGACACCTTGAACAGAAGACTGGGAAGTGCAACAGTGGGACTGTCTGAGGACAAATCTGGTTCTGAATCATCCATAGGAGACATGTTATACTTTGCAGCATTAAATGAATAAATACACTTTTCTATTCTTGAATACTCCTAAAACATGGTTAGCTCAATGCCACAAAGCCACTTCTAGCTTAATTAAATGTTAATCAAATGAGAACAATTGTCAGTCTTGGTGGGAACCAAGGGTTGATTTTTAAGCCAAGTACATGGGGATTGGAGTTCTGGCCGCAGCACTGACTGTATCACCATCTAGGATAAGGCAAGTCAACCACGCTGATTGGCAGCATCTTCCCCTAGTAAGCAGGTGCACTACCTCCCAAGGCTCACGGGAGGATTAAGCAACAGTAGAGCAGCATCTGGAACAGCAGAGGCTCTAGAAATGTCAGCTTCTTCCCTTCCTACTTCTATATTCAGCTGCTGCCAGTCGACTGCCTGTGACATCTCTGCCTAGATGTCTCTCAATACCTCAAATGCAACATATTTCAAACTACACTCTACTTCCTCTCGCTCACTCCTTCCTTGCCAACACGTTCTTCTCCCCGACCTCCCCAGCACAGTAAATGGCACCACCAGTCCACCGGGCACCCAGTTGTTCATGCCAGAAATGTGGGATCATCCTCTATTCCCTTCTTTTTCTCACTCTCACCACCCTCCCATCCAAACCTTCAGCAACTCCTGTCCTTTCTACCGTGTGTGTACTTCTCTCCATGTGCCTTGCCGCCAGCCTGTTCCAAGGAGAAGACCTTCTCAGGTCTTCTCACTCCACTTCTGCCTCCCACACTCAAGTTCCCACATATCTGCCAGAACACAGGTTTTCAAACACGAATCAGGCTGTGTCATGTGTCATTCCTACTCTTTTTTTTTTTTTTTTTTTTGAGACAGGGTCTTGCTCTGTTGCTTGGGCTAGACTGCAACCTCAAACCCCTGGGCTCAAGTGATCTTCCTGACTCAGCCTCCCAAGTAGCTGGGACTACAGGCATGTGCCACCATGCCTGGCTAATTTTTCTATTTTTTTTAGTAGAGATGAGGTCTCACTCTTGCTGAGGCTGCTCTCAAACACCTGACCTCAAGCGATCTTCCACCTCAGCCTCCCAGAGTGCTAGGATTACAGGCATGAGCCACCACGCCTGGCCTCACTTCCATTCCTAAAAGACTTAAAGGATTTCTCATACTTTTTTGAAATGAAGTCAAACCCCTGTGACATGGCACAACACGACACACCGCTCTTGCTCTCATGAGCCCCAGAGCCACACAAGCTTTTCTTGACCTCAAACCCAGAAGTCTTCTCTGTAGGAACAACCATGCATGTGCTGTTCTCTCTGTGGGCCGCACAGTTCCCTAGCGCTGCCCATGACTGGCCACTTGTCAAGCTTTAGGGACTGGCGATATCTTGCATCATCCCTTTCAATAAAGTTTTCAAGGGCTGTTTTTCTTTCTTATAGCCCCCTGATTTCTTCATAACAGTTTTCACATTTTAGAATTCTTTATCTACTCATTTGTCTGTCTGTCTCACTTCACTATTTTGTAAACTGCTAGAAGGAAGGGGAGGAGTCTTCCCTAATTACTAATAAGACCCAGCACCTAGCCTGCCATACAGTGGACACCCAACTTATTGAATGAATGAATCAGTAAGGTATCTTTTGATTCTTGTGAAAAGCACCATAAAAATGAAGACTCATAGCATGATTTTAATTTTAGGATCTTATATACTTATCCTAGGATAAGATAAAAAAGATAAAATTCACCAAGATGCTTATGTTTATTATCTTTTACTGATAAAGTTGCAGGTTATTTTAATTGTTTTTTTCATATTTCTGTACTTTCCAATTTCTCTACTATGAATGCATATTACCTTGATACTAGGGAAGAAATTTTATAATAAAATATAGTGAATTCATGATAAAAGTATAAGTCATTCCTGGATAAGTGAACCTTCCTTTTCTTTTGTGCTACAGTCTAAAGAGGTTCTTGTAATTTTATACTGTCATATAGTTTCTGGAGTCTGAAATTATTGTGTTAAGAAGTTATTTGTCAAGATCTGTGCTTGACAAACAGAAACTTCATGGAGTTTCCTGGATGAGATTTAGAGATAATAATAATAATGCCTCTCTACCTTTGTCTTTGGTGAACTACAAAGTACCACAAAGATGTGGTTATGATCCTCCTTTAGTCTAGTCTCTATGCTACTAAAATCTTCAGAGAAGATGAAAATCTATTCTATTTACAAAATATATTAATATGCTGAAATATTAAAGCAGTTTGTTGTCCATAACCAGAGTGCTTCTCCTATCAGTTACCACTGCACATGTGAGCAGGATGCTATTTCTTTATATAAAGATGCCAGAAAACATTAGGCTGATAATGACCCTGCTGTCATGTATATTCAGAAAGACAGGTTTATTTATTTATTTATTCATTCATTCATTGATTCATTCATTCATTCATTTTTACAATTTCTATACCCAGCAAAAGACAGGTTTAAAGACCCAAATTTCTATTTGTCAGAATGACCCAGAGTAGAATTAGAAGGAATATAAATGAGTCAAACTCTAGAGGTTGAAGAAATCAGCCATAAGCCACATTTTCTAGAAATTTTACTTTTTCCAATGAAGCCAGCATCAATCCTGGCCAAGGTCATAGAGCACAAAGAACAAAGGCAAAGGTGCAAATGGCACTTGGAAGTAACAGAGGAGATGACTAAGCAAGAGGTCAGGAGTTGAATGCATATGAACCAAAACATGTGCCAGTCAAATCAATTAATACTTTAGAAAGGAGAAAGCTATAGGATCCTTCACTGGTTCCAAAAAGAAGGAAAGAAAATACAAAACCCCAAGATTTCTAAATTTCTAAGGTGAGAGATGGTGGCGGGGGTGGCGGGGGGAATAAATCTGGGAAGGAGCAGTGCTACTTCTTGGAGCGTCAAGAAACATCTGCTGGAGAGCACACGTGATGGGCAGCAACAACGGTGATGCGGTAGAAACAACACATGAGCAAGTCATGGAACCTCTCTGAGTCTCAGTCTCTTCTTCTGAACATCACAGGGTTGTGACAAAGAAGAAACGGCATAATGATATAACATGAGAAAGTTCTTTATTAGCTATCATTTCTCAGGAGCTCAATGCCTAACTTTCTAACTGAAAAAACAGGCAAGCTAAGACCAGTGCCTCTCAGGAGAAATATAGTAACTGGCTCCTTCTCTCTTCTTTTAGAGCCCAAATTAAATGTCACTTCCTTAGAGAGACTTTCTTGATCACTTACCAAAATTGTCAATTATTCTCTACTTGGCCCGTCAATTCTTTTCCTCATAGCCCCATTTCAACACCCAAGAATCTAACGTGGAAGAGGGTACAAATAGTACACCCGTTTTACGGATGAGAAAACTGAGTCAAAGAAAAGTTCAGGCTACCCATATCTAGTAAGGAGTAGAGTCAGGCCTCCAACCCAGGCACCGTGACTCCAGTGTCTTTGCTCTTAACTGCCATGCTATACTCCTGATATAAATCTGAATTAAAAATTGAAATAAACAAGAACAAAGATATTAATATCTAGAGTCAGAATTTGCCCAGAGGGTGGGGTAGGAGGGAGTGAGAAAAGACTAAAGGAAAGTGGAAGAGAATTATGAAATGCTTGTCATCTTGAAAGAAAAGGAAAAAAGGAGGGCATGCAGGATTATCACGTGGGGGTGCGAGTGGCATGTTGCTGCTGTGGTGCCCAAATCCCTCCTGGCTTGTCCTGGCTCCACTGCCTTGGCTTCAGGGGCTCACCTGTCAGAGGGAGCTTGAGGCAGCTGCCAACCTCCTAAACTGCATGGTGTTTGCTCCTCTCACACCTATGCTAAATTAGTCTCCTGTTAATACTCTTTCATCTGTGTTTCTTTTAGAGGCATCTAATGCAAATGTAAAAGAATTAACCGTGATGAAAGCTGCCTGATCAACAGCTATAAGCTGGCAGAGTTTCTCCTTCCAGCCCTACCTGCAAATTGCTTAAAATGAAATACTATACCTCGACATGTCATGCTGTGTTCCAATCTCAGATTATGAAAGGCAACCTCTGTGTCCAAAACAGGACACACCCAGGGGAAGGGGTGTCGAGCAGCTCCGAAAAGGAACAACAAAAGTTGGACCTACTTTTTCATTTAGCACAAGCCTTGTAATTTTATTATTATTATTGAATAAAGCTGCATTGAGGAATCTTTAATTAAAGAGAGACGTATCTTGGTTCAAGGAATCAGTGGAATGTGTGGGGAAAATATATTTAAAAATAAATTACGACATTTTTCCAGGAGTGGTGGTGTTATATGCAGATTAATCACCGGACTTTTTCACAGAACCTTTCCTAGTATTTATGAAGGTCTGAGATCCTAACTCAGTTCTCCCGAGGGACTCTCCCTCAGCCTGGAAGAAGGGGACCCACAATCCCGAACATTCAGTGAGTTGACAAAACTGACATGTGGTATCTTTCATTACTGTGGCAGGTGTCCAATATGGAAGATGTGGGAACAGCAGGAGCTGGTGCCCCTGCCCTTAAAATCACTCGCAGAGACTCCATGCTCCAGCAGGTCAACCCTAACATCTGCAGGGTCAGCCACAGGGAAATACACAGGGGCCCTCACACCGCAAGTCTAAATAGTCAAAGCGTTATTAGTCAAGCTAATAAACCATTACATGTTTTACCTTCCCACTTTGACAAATGTACCTCCATGACAACAAAATTGAAAAAGACATAAAGCTATGGGGTTTTTCTATGATTGATAGCAAGATGTCAAAGATGACTAATGTTAATTATTATTGTGCATCTCTGGGTGTTCTTTTGATAGGGTAATAATGTTTAGGTGAGCCATAAAATAAACACATACATAACTCCTAAATATTATGTTTATTTCTCATAAATATTATGTTGATTCCATAAAATCTGATTTTCCTTGCCTTCGTTTTTATAAAATAATGTTATTATAGTTAAGATTTTCACACACATTTTCTTTTTTGTGGCTTAAAAAATAGAAATTTATTTTCTCACAGTTCTGGAGGCTGGAAGTCTGAGATCAAGATGGCAGAAGGGTTGGTTTCTTCTGAGGCCTCTCTCCTGGGCTTGTAGATGGATTTCTCTATGTGTCTTCATGTGGTCTTCATTCTGGTGTCTATGTCTTAATCACTTCTTCGTTTTAAAATGTTTTTAATTGACAAATAATTGTATGTATTTATGGGATAGACAGTGATTTTTAGATACATGTAATGTATGGTGATGATATGAGAGTAATTAGTATATCCATCATCTCAAACATGTATTATTTCTTTCTGTTGGGAACATTCAATATCCTCCTAGCTATCTGAAACTATTTGTAGGATAACTATATTCATCCTACATTGCTATAGAACACTAGAACTTATTCCTCCTTTCTAGCTATAATTTTATATCCTTTAATAAATCTTTCCCTATCCCTACATTCCCAGCCTCTAGTGTCCTCTGTTCTACTTTTTACTTCTATGAGATCAACATTGTTATAGTTTCCTCATATGAAAGAGTGAATATGGAGTGTTTAACTTTCTGTTCCTGGCTCATTTCACTTAACATAATGTGCTAAATTAGATAATCTTTCTTCAGTCATCATAGTTCTTAGATTTTTTCATTAATTTCAATTTTGATAAGCTTTTTGTTGAGGTAATAACTACTTGAATTATCAATACAATTTTTAAAATAAAAAAATTCAGATATGGCCATTCATTTTATTTATTTTTCATTATTATTATTTTTAGAGATGAAGTCTTGCTCTGTCATCCAGGCTAGAGTACAGTAGCATGAACCTAGCTCACTGTAGCCTCAAAGTTCTGGGCTCAAGCAATTCTCCTGCCTCAGCCTCCCATGTATCTGAGACTACAGGTGCATGCCACCACACCTAGCTAACTTTTAAAATTTTTTTGTAGAAATGGGGTCTGGCTACATGGCCCAGGCTGGTCAACTCCTGGCCTCAAGCAATCCTCCCACCTCGGCCTCCCAAATTTCTGGGATTACAGGCGTGATACACTGTGTCCACCCCCATTTTAAACATTGTTTTATACTAAAACATAATGTAATCATACATGATAAGTTATGAATTTTGTAGAAAATATAACAATATTTTAATTTCACCATTCAAATCATCATTTTAGTCTATTTCTACTATCTTTTAAGCAATATCCTTAATATCATAAAACATTTGGGTTTTCTTCTTTCAAATTTTTCAAAGCCAAAACAGCAGGATACTACTGCTCAATTTATTGACATCTTAAAATCAAGACTGATTGCCTGATCTATGGTGGGCAGAACATAATGTATATAGAGAGTAGTTTTAGGATTACATGCACATAAATCTTCCCTTTTATAGTGTTCATGACATTTATTGGAATGCCACTTTTGTTGCTTTGCTTCCTAGTGTTTTTCTATTTAGTAATACCACTTTCTCTAAAATGTTTTCAAATATTTTTAAGTCCTTTATCAAACAAAGTAACTATACTGATATTTCTGGGTTTTTATGAGAGAAAACTTTTGTGAGCATTATTAATAAACAGTTCACATCAAATGACCCTGAATAGCACAAACTCAAAATTAGTTTCTGCAAATAATATTATTTACTCTTTTTTTGTGGATATTGTTGTATCACATAACTGTTCTAGTGCATCTTTTCTAAATTTAATCTAAATATTTTAATAACATTTAGTTGGCATTGCCAACATTAGGGGTCTGAAAGTAGCTCTAAGGTCAATTTTGATGTGTTTCATCAAAATGTTCCATATTTGTACAGAGTCAGAAAACAAGGTACCTAATCTCTGAATTGTTCTAAAGAATGTCATTGCTATGAGCATATTGGAGGCTACATTTCCCAATAACAAATGCACCAAGAAATTTCAAATCAGCTATTCGAAAATAAATTGTATTTGACTTTGGGATATATTTTATGATAATTTTTAGTATAACTATGCTTATCATTATCTTTTATTTAGAAAGTAAATTTAAAAATATACATTGTAAATGTAATTCTGGGTTTATTAATGGATAGAGTAGAAAAATATAGTTGTTTGAAAGAGAAGAAGAAAATATGGGTGATAACTTGACCAAGAAAAATTGCCTACAGATCACTTAGAGTTGACTTTGTTTCTTATATCATAGTTTAAACACATTAAATAAACTTTTAACATTACAACTGAATTTACTTAGACTTAGATTCTGTCTCCTAGATCTCTAAGTCCCTGTAGAGATATAGTGGAAACTCTCTTGTTCACAAGAATTCCAAAAAAGTGACACAGAACATCCTCATTTTCTAGCTACAGTTATGGGGTAGAAGAAAATAAAGACCCCCTTATGCTTTAGTGTCAACTCACTGGATGTAAGATTTCCGGCTCAATCTCTTTTCCAGCATCATGTCATCAAAGTTTTGCTTTTTTCAAAGTTCTGAGGGAAATTAACACTAGAGGGCGCTAGCAGTTTGCAACTTCAAGGCTTCTAAGCCAGGAATACCAAGTGTGTGTTTGTTTTTATCTGAAGGATACTAAGGCCAATTCAGTCCCTGAAATGTCCCTTAAACCATCACAGCCCAAATGAAGCAAGATCGTGAACCTACAAATGTGTCTGCTCTGAATTAGAGAACAAGAATCTCACTGACTGTAGCAGTCTAATAGTCCATCATCTAACTAGGTGAAAAAGATATTAAATAAATTCCAAAGAGAGCAAAGAGGGAAAAACAGAGCTTGTAGCTTACAGTTTCTTTCAAGTCATGCAGATAAGTGAATTTTTGGCATGGTGTGCTCATGAGAATTTCTGCCAAAACATCAAATTGTCAAATATTACATTATTTTAAGTCAGGCTAAGTTGACGTTTGATATAGTGTCAGCATAAATATAAAAGATTCCATTATAAATCACATTTCAAATTGCTGGTAATTTGCATTTAGGATCATGAACTACAAATTCTATTAATAAGGCAAAATTAAAAATGTGAGTTTCATATGTCATTCTTCCTCAAATCTTTGTAGTGTTATGACCAATGTGAAAACTTTTCCTTTTTTGGATGTTGAAGCATACCTCACCTGGTCTCAGCATTGCCTGACTGAGGGTCATTGTCAATACCAAAAAGGTGAAACTCACTCTAGAACTAGAAGTTGTCTTGCCTGTGGATGAAAGCCCAAACTCTAACTACGCATTATAGGAAACATATAATTTAGTCACCTCTGGTATTTTTGAAATGTAGACGTTTTTTAAAAAGAATTGATGCCAATTTGCATATGTATTTGCAATTGCAAAGACAAGATTGTACTGGTGATTACAACAACTTTTAAAACTACACTTCCACCAAGCCAATCTAGTCTTCTCCAAGTCTGTAGGATGAATCTGGCTTCTTGAAAAAAGTGACAGGTAAAATATTACTTCTCCTATGAAATTTTCTTTTTGTTGGTCAATTCACGCTAGTCACAAATACATTTGCTACATATGACCTATTCTAAGGCTTTTCAAAGTTTAAAATCATGGGCACACTTGGAATTTAGTCAGATCATACAAGAAACACTGGCCCAAGAGATCAAATCATCATCTCAACTGCACAGAAATGTTATAGAGTGTGAAAATTATTGTTAGTAATATGTTTCTTTATTCTTGCCCCAATCCTTACTTCCTGATCAATATCAGACTCATGTGATCTATGATCATTCATTCATTCACTCGTGCAACAAAACCTGCGGTTACTCTGTTAGCTGCGAGAGAAACAAAAACTAAAAGACAAAAACAGAACCTCTCACAGATGGACAACGGCCTAGCTCACTTCTGTTTTGAGATCCTATATATATTTTCAAAAATGAATGAGAAAAGAATAGTGCCAAAATTGTGGTACATTTTAAATGCTTATATAGCATAAACCAATGCTTTTAATGTAAAAACACAATGTAATATGAGTGTGTTCCTTGTAGGATAATTACAAAATATATGGAAAAATAATTTATAGCAAGTATAGGCCATGTGGCCTAGTAAAAGGACACATAACAGATATATAGTTATGTAATGAACATCTTTCAGTTCTTATAGTGTATCTCTGTGGCTCTGTGTATAACCTCACAGTTGATTATATCAATTGAGGCCCTTTGAGCAGGTGAGGGCTGGAGCAGGTGGCCCTCATCTTACCCCACCCTCCCATGATAGGGTATGAATTTGATTCTTGCCTTCAGAAATGTTTAATTGTTAACAAGGGGTCAATTTGCCCATATACATTTAGAGTACACAATTAAGTCAGCTCTGAGGGCCATATTTATTGCAATAGAGTAGAACACGCATCAGAGGGAGTCCCAAGTCTTGCCGGGGGAGTTTTCCGCAACTTGAAGAATGGAGTGGGAGTTGTCCAGTGGGAAGGCAGGCAGAGAACATCCAGGCAGATGAGAGAGCATGTGCAAATGCATAGGCATTTGAACAATTATGGAATAGTTAGGAACTAAGAATCCCATAGGAGAGTCTTTTCAGCATCCAGGATGGATTTTTGGCTTCAGAGTATAAGCATTTGTCTGTGTACCCGAATGTGTTCAGTTTGAAAATCCAGGCTAGACATTTACAGAAAAAGGATCTGATCATGGACCTCTCTGCTGTTCCAATACGTATATGACTCCCAGCCCTCCTTATTTCCAATTCTTCATTCTGCACATAGCACCCCAGGGGAACTTAGCTTAGAAAGAAATCTGGTTATGGAGTTCTAAGACCAAGAATCAAGTTTTGTCTCTGAATCCATTAGTTCCTTCTCATTAACATTTCGGGAGAAAATGGTACCTAACTTGCTCGCCCCCAGGATGGAGAATGTGAAGTAAGATAGCACACTGGGCAGTGCCTTGTGAACTATAAAATGCTGTGCAAACACAGTCTTCTATCTTTTCTCAAACACGTCAATCTTCCTCCACAGAGCCTTTGCATGTGCTATTCAGTCAACCCAAAATAATAAGTCTTTTCTCATGAGGCCCAGGTGTAAGTCTCTTCTTTTCAGAACCTGGCAGATCAAAGGGCCCAAGACTCAAATACATAGATGTTGATACATATCGCTTGTCCAGATTTGGTTCCAGAATTTCCCCTGTGCCCTAAATTTGCTCTCAATGGCTTTTTTTCCTCTCTTAACCGTTTTTCATACAAACCTAGGAGAGTTATGGTTTCTATCCTTGAATGAGACTTTCATTCTTGGCATCCCAATTCAAAATCAAAATGCACTTCCCACAGAAACACTGTCATGAAAACAGGTGCAGCTGAAATCACACAGTTTGTTCTCAATTTCATGACTTACTTGGGTTGTTGAGAGCTGGCCTAGGAATTATCAAAACCATTTCCCACATTGTTACTTTGGGGGATGGTTATTATAAGCTTCATTATCTGATATTCAAAGGAATATCTGAAGCAATACTTGTAAGGTACCAAGCTTTGTAAAATAAATAAATACAAAATACACAGAAGATGCTTTTAGCTTCAGATGCTGAAGGGATGGTAGAACTCTCCTCTCAGATTAAAGAAGTGTAGGGAACAAACCTAAATTGCCCAAGGGAGCCGACTACATAATCAAATTATCCAGTTCAAATGGCAAGTTGTATAATTAAAGACCATCAGGGAGGAGGGAAAAAAAAAGAGAGAAAGAAAAAAAGATTAAAGAAGGATTTTTAAGAGATTCCTGCATTTTTGCAACCAAAGGCTCTTCAGGTGTTCACATAGGTAGTTTCCCACAGACGTCAGTGTGGCTGAGTGTAGGGGTGTGGTCTGCCGGCAGGACATTCTCATCCCTGAACTAGAACGCACAGTTTAGAATGGGATCATAGAAGGGTTTTTGTTTCTGTTTCTTTAAGATATTCTATAACAGAGATACTAAAGCTAAACAAATAAAACTTCTCTTTTATTTTTTTTTATCTGTAATACTCTCCTTGTTTTATTTAACGAGAAACAAACAGGACAACTTATTAACAGTTATCAATGCTGAGCGGTTGTACACAGTTGTTTGTTAGATGATTATTGGTATTAACATTTTCTGAATTTTTTATAATTTCTTTTTTTTTAAATTTTAACTTAAACTTCTCTTTTAGAACAGTGGTTTTCAAATTTTAGGTGGATGCCTATTTAGCTTATGAGATCAATTTAGTGGGTGTTAAGACCCACATCTTTAGAATGAAATAGAAAAGGGAAAAAACAGGATTGAAAGAACATATATGAGAACATCCTATGTATTAAGAGAGCCATGGAGTTAAAAGACATGTTAAGAGTAAAGAGGAATTGGTGACTGTGAAAATGTCACTGCTTTGGAGAAAAGGAGATAGAAAATAAATTGAGGGGGTTTAAAGATTTGTGATGATAAAATATAATAGTATTCCAGGGTTTAGACAGGTGGTCTAGAGACTGTCTTTGCCCAGGTTGCTCTGGCTCATGCTAAATGTGGCTTAAATACCACTTCCTCAGACCTGCTTTGTCACTCCTCTTGCTACAATCTCTCCTCCTCCCTTTCATCTTTCCTTTATAGCACTTAATCACAATGTGTAATTATACATTTCTTTGTGTGTTTCTCTAATGTCTTTCTCTTTGTCTCTAACTAGGCTTTAAACTCTATGGTGACAAGTTTTACTGCTGTTGTTGATTACTGAATAATGCCTGGCCAGCACTCAATTAATATTTAAGGAAGATATCTTCAGGAGAAATTGTGAAAGACTTTAAGCAAAAAAATAAATAAATAAATTACTAGGTGCCCTGTCTAGTGCACCCTTCTGAGTTATCTGAGCCATTCACTGCCCTTGAGTTATTTTATAACTCTGAGTTGTAGAAAACTGACAGTAATGCCAATGATTCCTATCCATAGAAATGCAAATGAATCTTCGTGAATATGCAATTGATTAGTACCCTAGGGATATTAACACATTTTGCATCTACTAAAAAATTCATCTTAGCATTCCTGGAAGAGATACACACACACACACAGTGTGTTGAGTTCTTTTTAAAACTAGTTGTAACATTTTACAAGCTCTCCTCATTAATTAATGATTTAAATAAAAACTTTGACATGCGTTTTATATTTATATTTTATATCTGTATAAGAGTCATGATTTAAACTTTTTTTCAAAAAATTGTACCCTAATAAGAAGGAAAGGGGGAAGAAAGAAAGAAAATGGAGTATTAGCTAAAGAGTACATGTGCCCATTCTTGAGGACTCCTGTTGACCTGGTTGTGATTGTGTTAAAAAAAAAAAATAGGCTAATGAAGGGAAGAGAAGGAAGGCATCAGGAAGAAAGCCTAGTTTATAAGCAGAACATGGGATAGCAATGTAGCCCTCGTATGAAGCAGACTTTGTTTTAAACAGAGACATAAACATAAATATAACATGTGGGAAATAATATATGTTTCTTCCATGTATTCTGTCCTGGCAAGGCATATCTATTTTTAAGATCCACAGCACAGAGAACCTGACACATGCAGAGATGGTTCAGAGAAGAGTTATAATTTTTCACTGTCTATACGCAAGCTGGCATATGTCCTATATAGTTCCCATCAAGTCACCAGCTAGCAAGATGAACTGATTATCCGTTAAGGTATGTCACTCAAATAAAACAAAGAGGAAGTAATAGAGAGAAAAGTCAGTATTATCCAGCAAAAAGTAGTAGGAGGTGTGTTTAAATGAACAAGGAATCTATTTCGATAAGAAAAATTAAATCAGCAAAGCTAAAACTGGCATTTCTTAAAGATCATCACCCTATTAATTAAAATGGCTAAGATGATTAAATTGAATTCAGATGGTTTACTTAGCCTCAAGAATTAAGTTAATCAGGGATTCTCTATAGCTTTATAAAATTAAGTTCCATTTACTAAATCTAGACACAGAGTTTAAACAGGGTTTGGTTTTGGTTCCATGGTCTAAATATTTATAATAGGTCTCCAATGAGCATTCACATAACTTTGAGTAATAGGTACTGATTCTATAACAAAAAGGCATTATACAACACATTCCAGAGTAACATAAAATGCATAAATGTGCCATATCCAGCAGAACAATAGTGAAGGTTCTAATGATGATATAATGCATAATAATAAACCCAAGTGGTTTCTTTCAGTCATCACAACCAAGTCTGTCTGGCATGAATTTTATGTGCATTTTTATCTTAAAACTTTTTTTCAACTGTGAGCAAAACACATAACAAACATTTTAGAAAGAAAGAAAAAAAATATGTATAATGTTCCTGCAAATTTATACAATGCAGATTTGAATTTGCAACACAGAGAGACACACATGCACACATCTTGGCATACTTTAAACCTACATTACAAGCAGTAAAGAATACTTCCCTTTATATAGCATGTCACAATTCACAGAACATCTTTGAGTGTATTTTCTCCATAAAACCCCTGTAAAGTCATTCATTGTTTTCCTCATTTTATAGATAGATAAATCACAGTTAGATTATCCCCATTTTATAGATGAGGAAATCAAAGTGAGAAGTCTGGTTTGTGGCCATAGAACCGAAAAGAGGAAATGTTAAACATTAACCAAGGTATTTCCTTTCCAATTTTCATGTTTCAGCCTCTAAACAAAACTCATATAAGTAAAACAAAAATTACTATGGTATTTTATGCATTATTACAATGAAAACTATCCATACTGCCTGGATTAGAGTCCCAATTCCACACTTGCTGGCTATGCACTTAGTCAAGTTACTTATTCTCTCTATGCCTGGTTCATTAGCTACAAATTGGGGATAATAACATCACCCATCTCATACCATTGTTGTAAGGATTAAAATATTTATGAAGCATTTAAAACTATGCCTGGCATCTAGTAAATAAAATCAATTTCTTCTAATTTCAGCTTAGCAAATTAAGACATTTGCTCTGAGGACCCGGTAGGCATGGATCTGACGATCCGTGGGCTGCAGGTGCAACCCATAAGCTTCAGTAAGACAGAGCTTTCTAGCATCAGTGCCTAGACTTGCCTCAGGAATCCTGCTACCACGGTCAGGGTGCTCCCTTCTGTGTATTTTGTTGAGCAATTTCATATCCTCCTTCCTTCCCAAGGACACAGAGGTGCTCTGCCCTTGAGACTCATAGCCTCTTTCTAACCTGGGGTAATGAGTACACATTTCAAGAAGTTATACTCTTTTATATTTTTATTTGCTGTAAATAAGAGCAGCTGCCACTTATTGAGTACCCTGTAAGTGTAAGACACTGTGCTAAGTATGTCCAGCAATTTTTGTACCACTTACAAAATGCACATCTTTACCTCCATTTCATAGGCAAGAAAGCCTGAGACTCTGAGGAGTTCATCAGTTTATCCAAAGACACACAATAAACTGTAAAACTAACATTGAACTGGTTCATAGGTACTGTCTAATTCTAAAACCTACACGAATGACATAAAAGACAGTCCTTCATCTTAGGGCTAAGTCATGCAATATTTATTTATCCTATCTTGTTTTTTATTTTAACACTCTATATTTTCCTAGGGCCAAATTGTGCAATATTTATTTACCTTATCTTGCTTTGTTTTTTAATACTCTATATTATTTCAATAGGATGAGACTTCTTATACAATATGTATAAACTAAATAAAAATTTTCCAAGAGGATGAAAAACAGAAAAGAGAAAATAGAATGAAGCCAGATAAAACGTTAACATATAAAATACATGCTATAAATGCATGCAAAATGACTAGCATTGGACCATGAATTCTCCTTCTCATGAGCATTAAAGAGTTTAACATTTTATCCTCTATTGTGGGAGGATCATGCAATGTTAAGATTGTGCAGGACTCCAGCGTGATGCACATTCAAGCACACACTAATTGCTATTGAATGGAGTTGCACTGAACTATTGGACCAACCACCATTAATTAGCCAAATAGACTTAAGTTCTAATCCCAATTTGGTCACCAACTAGCTGGGTGATTTTAGGCAAGTTGCTGAACTTAAGGCTCAAATTTTGTTACCTGTAAAATAGTATTTATCTCACATGTTGATTGAGAGCATTAAATGAAATACCAAATTATAAAGTACAATCTCTGACAAATAACATAATAAATGCTCAATAATTGACAGCTACTGCTATTATGGTAATTTGTGATCTTTTATTCCTTTTCTCTTCTTCTCCTCTCTTCTTCTTTTTCCTCTCTCCCATTCTCATCTTCTTTCCTTTCTTTTACTTTACTTCTTTTTCTGAATGGTCACCTACAGGGTGAATTTCAATTCTGTCCAGGTCAAGAGAGTTCTAGATACATTAGGGATCGACTTTACTGCCAACTACTACGTAAGGAAAAGTCAAGGATTCAAAATAAGTGAATATAGCTTCTGTTTTTAAGGGATTCCTATTCTTAATGAAGCATCAACAACTATATGTTTTAAGGTCTACAAGATGGGAATATAAGAAAGGATAAAGCAGCTTAAAGAGAGCTTAAAATTATCTGATAAATAGATAATTTTGACACAATATAGCTAATCCAGGCTTAAATGCTTGCAGAGTGTTTCACAGCATGGAGATGAGAGGGGCAACATATAATAATTAGAAAATATAATGTAAATACACAGTAAGGGCTCTGAGAACTCAATGAAGTAAAAAGAGAACAAAAGAGGGTTTTTACGATAGCTTCATTAAAGAGAAAGGAGAGAAGGAAACCTGAGATAGAGAAAGAAGGCAATATAGGACCCATAGGCAGCAAACATACTTGGGGACACTCAGCTCCCTTGGCTCCATGTCAATCACCCATACAGCTCTAAGAATATAAATCAAACAGTGTATGTGTAAAATTCTTCAAATCAAAGAGGAGAGGGGATGATGATAAAAAATATATAATATATCAGCTTCTAAGGACACCTTCCTGGCCAGAGGTTTCAACTTTGAGCTTCTGCAATGGAAAGATGATCCGCATTGAACAATAAGATAACACAAACTCATGCTGGGAAATTTCCATGTCAAAAGTTAAGTATTTGGCTTTTGTGAAGAAATCTCTTGACCTCAAATCTCATGAGTCTATAATTTTGGAAGAGAATGCTAGTATTTTTCTTGCTCCAGAGAATGTGAATGAATTCACAGGAGAGAAGAGCGTGGAGTACGAGAAGAGTACAGGCTTTGGAAGCAGAGAGATCTAGCTTGATTTTTTTCCCTATGGAACCTGGACCATTTCTCCTGACCCTCTGTGTGTCAGTTTTCTCAAGGTTAATATTAGAATTAATCCCAATAACTGCATATCATCTAATAGAGATGAAATGTCAGAGACACTGAAACATTTGTTTTTTGAGGCTTACTTAAAACAGAAAGGGAGAACATAAATTCATTATTGCATTTATTTAACAATGATAACAATAAAGAATAAGTTTGTTTTGGAAATACAAATTTTGAGAATTGTAAAATCATCCCAAGAAGTTATTGTATATTTTCGTTGTCACTTTTCTTAGTTCTGAGTTCAATTAAATTTGTAAACTGTATTTCTAAGAGCATGATAGTGTATATAATTGTATCTCATGCTAAAAGACTTTTCACGGCCTCTTAATTGTTTTAAAATAGTAAAATCAATGTTTATATGCCACCCTAGGCAATAATTCTGTCAGATCTCAGTTACAAAACAGGACCGAGTTTGAATCTCCTTGGAACTGAGCCCTGCTAGGAGACACAAGGCCTGTTCAGAACTTCCCTTGGTAGCTCCACTGTGGATTTGATTCCACTATCCCTCAGATCGTGGGAATGTTGAGAAAGATGATTTTGGTATTACAGTGCTTGTGGCATTTCATCTGTTTAAATGCCCAATTCTAAAGTCAACTCCACTCTAGCATATATTACTCCTTCCAAATGTCACAATACACAGTGGATAAAAACGAACAAAGATCTCACATGCTTATTCTAGAACAAACAAACAAGTCTGAACAGATGGAGCTTCTCAAGTCTTATGTTAGAGTTGTCGTCCTGGATGATCAGATTGCTGGCTTTGGACACCCTTTGCTTCACTACAGCCAACAGATTCTCCTCCCTTGTAAACTTCTTGGTGAATTTACACATATCATTCTTAACAATGTAAGGCTTCTGGCAACTCAGTCTTTAGATGTTCAAATTGACTTTTCTGAAAGTATTATGGTATAATGGTGAGCAGGGAGGGTTAGGGGTCTTACAGACCTGTGTGGATCTACTTGTTAGGCATGGAAGTCACCAGACTTCTCAATTTTCTCAAGTGCACATTGTATTCATCACAGGGGATTCACTAAGTAATAAATGAGAAAATTCCAAAGAGCAGTTAGCTTGGAGTAAGTATTAAATAGTATCATTAGTACTATTATAGTCTTATTAAGAGAATCAGAGGTGATACTTGATACTTAATGCCTACCCCAAGTTGACAGGACCTCAGATTCTCCTGTTTCCATCTACGGAATAGTTCAGTAGGTTAGACTGCTTCTTCCTCTCCTTCTCCCCCATCAATTATCTTTGTTTCTTTTGCTAATGTGGCAACCATGGGGGGACATAGAAGCCCTCTTTCCTTTTCAGCTCTATTTGTAACACAGAAACATAGGGATGTAGGGCAAAGTTGTCTTTTTTTTTTTTTTTTTTTTTTTTTGAGACAGTGTCTCACTCTTATCGCCCAGGCTGTAGTGAAGTGGTATCATCATAGCTCACTGCAGCCTCCAACTCCTGGGCTCAAGCAATCCTCGTGCCTCAGCCTCCCAGGTAGCTGGGACTACGGGTGCTCACCATGATGCCCAGCTAATTTTTCTATTTTTAATACAGACAGGATTGCATTCTTGCTCAGGCTGGTCTAGAACCCTGAGCTCAAACAATCCTCCTGCCTCAGCCTCTCAGAGTGCCAGGATTACAGGTATGAGCCACCACATCCAGCCAAAGTTTCCTTTTTGATCAGATTCTGCCACTGATGGTGTCTGTGTGTAAATCTTGAACCAAATCTGAGCCACACTTGCATTAACCACATGTGATCCTGTGACCTACATAACTTTACTTCTCACTTTCTCCAGTCTTACCTTTCAGAATGGGCTGTATTTTCTCTATCCTTGATTTTCTGTTATTACATATTTCTCTACCTTATTATATGTGAATTTATGAGTTATAAGCTGCCTCAAATCCTTTGTGAATACATACGTATATACATAAATACATAATCAAATATGCTTTATTCTCTTGATAGCTCAACTTTAGGGCCTTGTGTTTTAGGCAACCCAGTGCTCAATTTTCTGTTCCAATCTAGTATCTATCCTGGGCCTAGGCTTCTGGTACAGTTATCATTCTGCCTTTTTGTATCAGCCAATTTCTTCCCTTTCTTCCCTGTATTCTTTAATTATCATTTAATAGATTTAATATGGATGACTTTATCAAATCAACTTGTCCATCTTTAGTTCAAGGGGCTTGGAAAAAGCACCAATACCGTCATTTGGTGCAACCTAGAACTCAGGTCTGGGCAGGCAAATGCAGAATGTATCCCACATTCTCTCAGCATTCCATTAGAGGAATACCAGGGCTGAAGTGCAGCTGGATGCACTATGGTGCTAGACTTCATCAGGGGGCCTCTGGCAGAGCTCATTGTCTTTTTTGCCTAGAGCAAGCATAAGCATGGCCTTATGGGATTCATGGACCGCTTTAGGATCAAAGTTTGAGCTTGGATCTAACCTGATCAGGGAAGAGCTGAGCAAGGTAGCTACCTGCCTTGGAGACCTTGCTAGTTCCAGAGTCTTGTGTCCCATGAGAATTGAATTTGTGCATGACCACTCCTTATGGGACGCAGCATACCTGATTCCAGGTAAATAATTTCTGGGCACTCTGGAAAAAACTCTTGGAGTCATTTATCTGATAATCTGCTTACTTCTTTTATCCATCCATCCATCCAAGCACTCAACCCACTCAACAAAAGATTGTCTCTCCTCTGTGAACAGAGATTGGAGGGAAAAAACCACCATAACAAATAAGACATGACCCTAGTCTCCAAGGAGTGCATTTAGCTTCGAAGAGAGAAACATATATGCAAATAAATAAGGGGACAAAAGTGTTACAGGTGCAAGGATAGAGGTGTGTTCAGGGAGGCACAGAAGAGGAGTCATCCCTTCTGCTGGGAGTCAGGAAAGCCCTCATCTGGCTCTTGAGAGATGAGGGAGTATCTACAGGTTGGGCATGAAGAGAGATCTGGAAGGCCAGATCACATTCCAGTGGGCAGAGAGGCTTAAAGTAATAAATAAATTCCAATGATGTGACCAACTTAAAAGATAATTAAAATATTTCTGGGATCATCATTTGTGAGACTATACACACTGGCTCCACTGAAGATTAAGTAGATGCATTAAAAGAACATTAACATTAATGTTAATGAGGTTTGTATAAAGTCCCAAAGGCTAGTTTGGGTAGTTAACATAAATTATCTTCAAAACAATTTTTTTAGTTTTATATAGCCTCATTTTTGTTGCTGTGGTTCTTTCAAATTGAAGAAATAAGAAACCTGTTTGAGTTTCTTTGGGTCACACAGCTTTAATATGTTAGAAGCAGAATTGTAATCCAGTTCTTTTTGATACTACATTCATATTTTTCCTCTACAACTTTGTATTTGACTGGGAAATGCATGGATTTTTGTCTATTATTTATAACCCAGTTTATACGTCATAATTATTACATAATCATTATACATTACCCAATAATCATAATATGTGTATCCCAAGTAATATGCTAACAGTAAATCATACTGAAAATTTTTTTAAATAAAAGTCTATTTAGAAAGTATATTGGCCAGGTACAGTGGCTCATGCCTGTAATCCTAGCACTCTGGGAGGCCAAGGTGGGAGGAGTGCTTGAGCTCAGGAGTTCGAGACCAGCCTGAGCAAGAGTGAGACCCCGTCTCTACCAAAAATGAAAAAATTACCCGGGCATGGTGGTGCATGCCTGTAGTCCCAGCTACCTGGGAGGATGAGGCAGGAGGATGGCTTGAGCCCAGAAATTTGAGGTTGCTGTGAGCTAGGCTGATGCCACGGCACTGTAGCCCAGTCAACAGAGTGAACCTCTGTCTCAAAAAAAAAAAAAAAAAGAAAGAAAGTATATCAATTTAACATATGAGATTTAAAAAGAAGACAAAATTCACTGTTGATAAGTTACCACATGTCAAGAATTTCTAAGTGCTCTGTATATATTTTCCATGATGAATTTTCAAAGCAAAACAATGATATGGGCATTATTATTTCAGCTTTGCAGGTGGAGAAACCTACGGTTAATAGGTGTAATAACATATCAAAAGTCATACAGATGATGAGTTGCAGAGGCAGGATTCAAAGTAAGGTTCTTTTGGATCTCAAACCCCTCACTCTTACATAATATACTATATGAACAAGACTAGAGTAGAATAGAATGGTCTTTATTAGTTTTATATGTGCAAATCCCTGGGGTAGTCTCTTAGATTCCTGTTCTTATCTCAATAAAACAAGATGAAAAGTTTTTGAGTCCACTGTTCCTTCTAAGGGCATAAAATTATATAATAGGGAAAGGTGGAGCAGAGAAAAAGTGAAAGAAGAATGTTCTTAGGAACCGTCCAAAGATATTTGGCAAAATCCAATTTGACTCCTATTATTAAGAAAATATCATAAAAGTACATGAAAGCAACTAAAAAATGAATAATGATGAAAGCAAGTTAGCATAACGAAGCATACTCCCCTTAATCAGAGATAACCCAACATCATCCAACACAGTAGACATGCTGCAAGGTACATGGCTAGAATCATCAAATTTATGGCTCAAGGAGATTCCCAAATGGAAACAGGCAAGCATTTCCTTAACAAAGCCAATGTGCTGAATTCATTTCTGGACCAAATTTTACTCTCTGTGGGAAATCACTTTCCTCAAACTCCAAAACACTGTTTGATAAACTGTCTATGCTTTCAGTAAAAAACTTGACATCTTAAGTTATAGTACACCAAGAAAAATACATGAATTTTCAAAGGGACCCAATCAGGAATTTTTCCAGCTTGAATATTTCATATAAATAACTGGATACAGTTCCTCAATGTTGAAAAAGATTAGCAGAGGTAAAGACTAGAACGCACACATTAAATGAGGCATAATTTTGTCTCTAATCCATGCAAAGTACATGATTCTGAGGACCACCGTGTTTATTTCTGCAGAATAGGAAAAGTACATTGAAAGAGGTCATTGTGACTCTTTCTTTTTAATTCTATTTTACTCTATTGCTTGGAATTACATGAAGAAGAAAAGAGATGTGATTATTTTGACATACATTAAACCTATTAATTTTCAACTTAAACATAATTCATTGGAAACTGCCCTGAAGAAGTACTCTATTACATTTATTTATATGTTGCAAGGTTTCCCCAAAGACAATAGCATGAGAGGTAAAATATATTATCTGAGTGAAGGATTACTGCAGCATATCAAAGTCAAGTGGCACATACAGTAATGCATCTTTGCAACTGCAAGGTAAATGATAGTCCAGACTATGAAAGGGTGTATGGGCTTATTTTCCTAGGTACAACTGTATTTGGGTATGCAATGACTCTTAGAGTTTTTAAACTTCATACATAATAATCCTTTTAAAATCTACATTATAATCCCTTTGATATTTCAAAGGGGAACATTTTTTCTTTATTTATAAAGCTCCAAAAGAGAATCAAATCAGTATAGAAGAAGAGTATAATAATCAAACCCAAACATTAAGATACAAAATAATAGTCTCTGATTTGCTCGTTGCTTTTACAAATTCATTTTAAAAAGTGTTCATGTGGTGTATTACAAGGTCCTGAAATTTACCTGGGTTGTTTTAGTTTGGGTTCCTCCTCTCTCTCAACAGGAGTAATGACTTAGAGGAAATTTAGCTGAGAGTCATCGGGATTATAATAAAAATAAAAATAGTACACAAACCATAGCTTCTCATCATATAAACAAGAAGTACAAATAATAATTACAGGTCAGCTACAAATATTTCCCAGGTGTTTGACTATAATTCTACTTGTGGTCTGCTTAAAATAAATGAAACGAAAATCGCTTTGAACCAGAAAAGCTATTTTCACCCTGGTTGGGAATGGGCACCTAGTTTGAAACACACGATTCCAGTGCATCCAGGACCTAACCCTGCAAAGTGATCCTATTAATGAGAGCATGGATGGGAAGTACAGAGGAGCTGAGGGGAGATGTGCAGGTGGGAATGTGAACTCGTATTTACGTTACAAATAAAAAATCTAGCCACTACCTGTGTCAGGCTCTTAACCTTCAGTCTGTCTTCTTTTGATACTCAAGTTTATTGTATTCTAAAACCTTAGCACTTTCTTAAACTCTCAGAATAATGATCATTATAGATTGCCAGGACAGCCACTCATGGGAAGATTAAATTTCAGAGTCCTCTTTTTCAAGATGGTAAAATTAATGGGATGACACATATGTATTCAAAGCTTCCAAATAAAAAGAAATATGTCTCCTGCACTCAATAGGGTTATACGCTAGCAGCTGAAAATCTCTCCTCCTCAATGAGTAAGACTTAAAAAAAATAAATTAAATAAAAATCAACAAAAATAAATGAAACCCTCCAAAACACCAAAGATCCACATTTCTTCTATTTCCAAAGTTTGTTACTTTTGGTTATCTGTTGCTGTTTAAAAAGCCACCTCAAAACAGTGCGGCTTAAAACAATAATTTCTCACAATTCTATGGGTTTATAGGGTGGTTCTTCTACTCTCCATGGTGTTGGCTGCAGTATTTTGGGGCTTGATTTGACTGGATGGTTCACTCAGGCAGGTAGTTGGTGCTGTTGGCACAGAGCCCAACTTGGTTGCACTGCCTACATGTGTCCTCTCTGTGTCACTGGGGAATCTCAATATGACAACTAGGCTCTGAGCGAGACCATCCCCAAAAGACCCAAGTAGAAGCTTCAACACCTCATAAGTCATGCAGTCCTACTTTTACCACATTCTAACCATAACAGTAAGATTCAGGGTCAATTCAGATTCAAGGTAAGGGTACTACACAAGGTTGTGTATATTGGGGGGCATGGTTCATTTGCAGTCTATCTTTGGAGACTAGCTACTGCGATATTAATATATTTACTTTATACACTGCTAAAGACCAAACTGCAGACAATGAGTCTAACAGGAAAAATATTTAGCAAATTTATGAACCATTTATATTTGCAAATTTATTTTCAAAGAACCTATACCTACAGTTTGTCCCTTAGCATATACATTTATTAATGATAATGAATTTTACACATGTACCAAACAGCCTTGGAGATTCAGCATATAATTTTATATGTTAAAACTCTAAGCAAATAAGTAAACTCAAATATATCCAACAACTCTTAGAAGTACTATGAAGCATTGGTTCATTGAATATTATATTTTTTTCCAGTAAAAAAAGCATTACCCAGCTTTGGACTTTTAGCCACAGGATGTACAACTTTTAAATATCAAGTGCTACTGAAAATTGCATTTAAGTTGAAAAGGACCAAAATGTCAAAATGTGAATAACCTTATAATCTTAGGTTACTTTCTAAGGAATTTTTTTTCAATGCCCTATTTATGAAAATGCTAACACTTCTAAATATATGTGGAAGGAAAAATGCATTGCTACATCTAATGATCAACTGTGTTATATTTGATGGATTCATTATTTCAATAACATTTTTTTGTTTTAACTTTGAAAAGACTTTACACTGACTTACATATTTCAATTTTCAGGGAAAGTGAAAACATTAGAGAAGTTAGGGAAAGTGAGAATAACAGAGAAGCCATATTTTCAAGTGCATTGTCTTCATTCACTCGTTCATTCACTTAATCATTATTCTGAATAAGACAGTCACAATCTCTATTTTCCTAGCTCTTTCACTGGTAGAAAAGAAAGAGGAAAATACAAGTAAACAATCAAATAGATGCAACTGTGTTAGCAGCACTTTGAAAGAAACAAACATGAGGCAAAGACAGAGAACTACTGTGTGTGAGGGGTTGGGGGTGCAGGGGCTGCTCTAGGGGATGTGGTCCTGGAAGGATTCTTTGAGGAAAGGACACCTATGCTGGGGCCTGAGGCCACAAGAAGCTAGTCAGGATGGAGGTGAGAACAGACAGCATTTCAGGCAGAAAGAACCCTGAGTTGAGAAGGGACTTGATATGAGGACCTGAAAAAATAGAGTTAGTAGGCAAGGAGAAAGAGGTGTGAGCTGAGAATTGAGAGATGCATGGGATCAGATTCACAGAGGCTGGAGATTGTGACAAGGATTTGGAAGCAATGAAGAACTTGAAAAGTTGAGTGTAGATATCAAGTGTGGAGACCACCAGCAAATAGGCCATCCTTGCCCGCTGAGACTAAAGCTGGAAAGGCCAGCTGTGAGAAGGCCGATCTCAGGCTCTCTGCGTCCCTGTCCTACCAGGCAGCTGTCCCTAAAATTCTGTCAAGAAATCCCAGACCCAGCCCATCCACTCAGTTCAGTTGGCTGCAATGACCACATTATTACCATCGAGGCTGAATCTATCCAGTCTGTTAAGATCTTTGAGCTAAGTTTCCCAGAACTTCAACTTTATGAACTCCTCTTGTATGATAAGGTAAAGAACAAGACACACACACACACACACACACACACACGTGCACTAAAATGCAAATAAACTCACATTATTTCATAAATTATTCACATCAGTAGCTCATTTAATTCTCAGCCAACTAAATTTACCTTAGAGCAATTGGTTTGGGAGAGGTGGGAGGAAAAGGGCATGCATATCTGGGATTTCTCTGTCATACAAGATATCATGAACTAATGCTCTATGCAGTAGGTGAATGGCTAAGTCCCTAGAATTTGAGTTATGTTACAAAACTTCTACCCACGGAATGTTATAGTCAATGTCTTAAAATATACAAACTATTTGACTGGTCCTAAATAGAAAATGGAAAGTGATATACGAATCATTTTTTCTTTTTGAACAAATGTGGTTTTAACTTTAAACAGGACAATATGAATCAGCTAAAATAATTTCCAAGAAACAGAGAGAAATGTATGGAGAAAATCACGCTGTATGGATGTCTAATTAAAAATCCATTAAACATCTTACCAAATGAACGTATGACTTCAGTTTTAGGGAACAAAATAGACATCACTTAAAAGGACAATGAGATAAACATGTTTTCATGTGTGACACTAATGTCTTCTGTCCATTACCAATAAGGCTGATGGCTCATGGCATTTGCTTGTACATAAATTGCTTTACAGTGATGGATTCAACTATCACACAAAGTTCAACAAGTACCGGCTCTTTTGAGATTATAAGGCCAAAGAAAACAGCACTAAAAGAAATGCCTTTGTGCAAATGCATCAGTACTTCTCCAGAACCATTTTTTAAAACTCTCAACCCTAGTCTTGAAATAGCATGAGAATTGGAATAAGACGACTTGTATCTGTTCCCAGTCCTGCCACTTGCAGGCATGTAACTTGGCCCTTTGGCCCTAGCTCCTCATCTGTAAGAGGAGCTATGAAGACCCATCTTTTAGGGTGTCAGGAGGATGAAATGAAATCGTGAGAATAAAAGTGCCCACATGCAGCCTGGCACACAGAAGGCCTTCCCAGAGACAGTCTTGATCCTTGCCGCCAAAGGCAAGGCTATTCAGAGGAACAGCACCGGAGGATGCACCACTAGAATACTTGGACGCTGCCTGTTCCCCCTACAGGAGGACTAGACACAGGGTATGGGTGGGTAGAACCCTTCAGCAGTAAAGAACTAGTGAACTCAAGGATGCTGACCACATATTTTACTCTTCCATGGACACTGGTGGCCACAATTCCCCAACCCCTCAAATAGACAAAATAATATAAGTAGTATTAATAACAGTCAGCATTTACTGAGTGCTTACTATATGCCAGGCATTATATTAAGTGTTTGTATGTATTGTTCAATTGAATCTTCTTAACTTATAGGTTCTATGACCGAACAAGGACTGATTACTAGTCTTTTGTGCTTTCTTAAATTGGACATTATAAAGAGGTAGCAATGCCATTTTCTTGATGAAGCTAATAACTCCTGCAAAGATTAAGCTCATGTGTCACCCACTCCCTGGTGTCAAGCACTTTAATCACAGGGTAAAGCAATGCAGGAAGTGCAGACATGGCAGGGACAACTTGGAGAACTTGGATGCAAGGGAGGTCTAGGTGGGCAGCGTGCACTGGTGGGTGGGGGAGGGGGAGGGAGGAGGACAGGGAGGTACTTCTCCTCTGCCCTTGTGGCTCAGGTGCTGCGGTCCCACCAGCACCACTGCAGTCTTTGCCACTGGCCAGGGAGGCACTTCCAGGGCTGAGGAAAAAGCAAGTAGAGACACAGGGGATGGTGACCTCTGCAGCAGAGAAAGCGAGATTCTTGCTGAGGGTTCTTGATGCCCCTGAACAGAATGCTTCCTACCCTTCATGGGTGGAGTGGGAAAGCAAGACAGGTCAACATTACATCGGCCAACCAGGGGGACCATGACATGCCAGGGGTCAGAGGAGACAGAGGGTGCTTGCTGCTTTTGTTACGTTTCCGATCTCTTCATCTTCAGCTGTGATAACCACACGTCCCCTGCCAACATTCCGAATTTCTTTTCGAGCAGCATCTGTCCTTTCAGCCTTTTAGTATGTTCAAATCTTTTATTTAAAAATAAAAAGTCATTTGACTCTGTCACTCCTTTTCTCTCAGGATTTATTAATACTTTGCTCTTTCCTTCAGCCTAAGAGGAATCTAAGGTCATCATTCACTACCTGAGTTCGGACAGATGCTCTTCTTTCTCTCCACGTGCCCGCTTCTCAGTTTTTTTTCTAGTTACAATTTCACTATCAATCACTCCGACTGTCTTCTTCACTAGGTTTATTGATCACATTTTTCCTAGTCAAATGCAGTACCTCTTCCCTGCTATAGTTATAATTGTTGTCATTCCCTACGGCGACAAGAAATAGTGAAACACCACTAAATATAGTGTCTTGAGCTAAGGGGACAGAACAAGGAATTACAAATTTTTTTTTTTTTTTTTTTTTTTACAGAAAAAGAAGATGATAAAACGAACATATGCAATTTTCATTCAGGGATTAAAATAGTAAAAGGCTGGAAGGAAAAGGAGAGGGATAGTCAGTCTCTACCTGTGCTGCCCACCCCAGAAAAACAAACAAACAAACAAACAAACAAACCCCAGGGCACAGAAAGAGCTGTTTTCTAAAATCCCATATAGGGGCCCAGTCAAGGGCAGGAAAATTGTGTAGCTATGTGAGTTGCTGTGTGTGAGGGCTGTCCAAACGGACAGACCCATTCCTTCCCTTTTGATGTGTGTGGAAAATTGTTCTGTTTTTCCTTCCATTTCTTCATTATCTCTTTCATTTTGTTGGCCTCTCTTCCTTTTAGGTCCTCATGTCTACATTTGGACATTATAGCAATGTCTGAAGTCTAACAAGTAGGAAAGGAAAAGGCGGGGAGGGAGAGAGCTAGGGGAATGGGAGCCTTCATCCAAGGCAAAGGAGCTTTTCCCAGCAGCTCCGTTGCTGGCAGAGACACTGTCACCCCTCGGTTGTCACTTCCAACTACAACTGTTCCCAGTCGCTCCCCTTCATCCTGCACATTCCATGTCGTCCTGCTTTGGCTTCCATAACACCACTTCTGTGTGATTCTTCCCCATCTCTGGTCATTCTGCAGTTTACCTAGAGCTCACAGCTGGCAGGTCATCTTCTCAAAACCATTTTAAACCATTAAAAGCCATTTCATCTTAGAAGGAACTGACAAATCTATAGTGACTCTTGAGGTTTGAATACGATCTGGAAAATCATTTGAATCTGTTGGGGAGGAGATCTGAGAGGAAAAGAAAACCTAAAGAACGGTAGCTTTGTGTATTTATTTGGCCCAACAATAACAACAGAAGAATCTGGAAAAGGTGATCCAGATCTGGTACGATGACCCTGACCACCCATCACACTCTTAATTTCTTCAGCACATTTTGTCTAAATATTTCTTATATACTTTCTTTCTCTGGTTGGATCATTCCTGGGCATATTACATACAAAGTTAAAATGGCAATTGTGGAAAGCAGGAATAATCCATTTTTAAAGTTTGGATTCAGTATAGTGCTTAAGGTAAAAGATGCTCAGTAAGAACAATAAATGAATTAATAAAACCTACTAGGAGCAGAGATATATAAATGTTCTACATTGGCCAGGCTTTTCCTCCTTTATTTAAAACTCTGCAATGAGTATTTTTGTTTTCATATTTTATTCTATATTAATTCTTCAAAACAGTACTGTAAGTATTTTTACTCTAGTAAAAATGTCATACTGAACATTTGCTAAGTGATCTATAAATTATACAGTAAAAGAAATTTAGAAATGTCTTCTCCAAGAACAACAGGTCACTACCATTTACCATGGAAAAACACTGGAGACTATTATAGCTTCCAAATTCTTATTTTCTCCAAAACCATTTTGAAAATTAAATCGTGAAAAGGTTCAACAAGTTTAATACCCTACTCAACATTAGACACAGAAAGCAGGATGAATTTCTGGCATCCACATAATATGTTCAACTTGCATTACATTTGATCTGTTTATAATCATAATCTTGAAAGTCAACTTGATATTATTTCTTGAGTGGATTTGAAGAAACTGGAATCTAAACAGTTCTTGCCCAGTTCAGAGAGCAATTCAATTTAGAATTTAGCCTTCACATGCTCTAAGTGATGATGTTTTTAATATGGAACAAAATCTGGGGAAACAGCTCTTATAGGAACACCATTATTGATTTATTAAGAATAAAAGGATGAAATATAAGTTATTGTAAGAGTAGATATATAAGCAAACAGGAATCCAAGTTATAAACGTTAAGTAGACTTTATTTTAGGCATGAAGACAGCAAGATGAGAAAATAAAATGACCATTAAAGATACCACTTTCAGAAAAGACAATATAATCAATATCAAACATTGTGGCTATAATACCCGGTTTATTTTGTCACAAGCAGATCTTCACTGCATTTATCACGTGGCCAGTTAGGCAATTATGACTAAAATAACAATAACGTTTCCATTGCAAGCTCCTAAGAATCCCTTTTGCTACTCTCTTCTTTCAAAGCCTCCCTTCAAGTGTTGTATTATAACTTCAAGAAATGGAGAGAGAATATAGGCATAATAAAATATTTCAAGAAATAAAGTAAGACAAGTCACTAGAACAATAAGCTTCACAAAGCCCTCTAAGAATCGATGCCAGTTACCACAATTATTTGCAGTCTTAAGTGACATCTTAATAAGCAGGCCAGGAAATTCGTGGAAGCTGGGTATCCATGCTGGCAACTGTGAACTTGAAGCTGGTAATTAGATTCCGTGAAGAAGCCATCTTGCCAAGGCTGGAACCTCTAAGGAGCCTTCTTGGGCTCAGGGCTCTGAGGCTCGGCTAAAAGCCCTGGTCCTGTCCAAGGTAACAGGCCACTTTTTTTAGGCTGCAGGGAACAAGGACTTGCCAGACTCCTTACTGAGGTCTGTGTCTCCAGGGACTGAGGAATAAAGTAGAGTGACCTAATGTGGTGACTCTCTGTTGCCTGAGAAGCCATGAGTCTCCAGCATGCTGTCCCAGACTCCTAGTCAAAGCAGTGCCTGTTCTCCTCAGCCTCAAGGGTGGGGGACGGCAGGGTAAGAGCTCGCAGGCACAACAGAAGCTCCTATTCGCAATTTTTCTGAGGGCACATGGGAGGGAAGGACAAGTACACAAACCAGTTCCTTCTTCCTCTCACCCCCAACTGCCCGGCCAGAAGACTGCCTGGCAAGCAGCCACCCAGGCAAAATAGCCAGGCCTGTTCATAAGCATTCCAGGCTGAACCCGGTCCTCCTACTGGCACCTTCCGGCAGAAATAGATGACCTAAATATTTCTTTTGGAGTCCTCTCCCGCTCCCTTTTCCACTGTATAAATGATTATAAGAGGATAATTTTCCTCTACTTATTTAATATTTGTAACATCATCCTATATATTTTGGTGGAAATTTGGATTATGTGGACACCTGCAAGCAGGTTAACAAGAAAACGAGGTTTATTTGCCTTAGGGGTGTATTAGATCAAAATCCACTACTCTAGAATGGCAACGACATAGCGCCACCTACTGGCGGGGGAGGTCAGAAAGGGTCTTTCCAGTCTTGCGTTGGAATGTATGATCACTTAGGAGAATAACCAGCGGTTTGTTAAACCAAAGAGATTGGTTTGTAAAGTAGACTGGGCAAAACTGCATAACATAAACTTAACACTTGAAAATTAATATGCAATAAAATTCTTTTAGACAAATTTCAAATAACAATTCTTCAGTAGGACCCGATGATTTATTTAATGGGTTCCAATGTGGAGAAAGCTGTCCTTAGACTCAGTGCCAGAAATTAATGCTTATCTTGTAAATAGCTGAATTCTCTCCCAGTTTGGGAACAATCAATAAAAGCCTGGCTTGAAATCAGGTTGAAATAGTCACTCTAATTAACAAAATAAAGGACATAATTCAGACAAGCATAATAAGAGTCTTCTGTTTAAAGTGCAAGAGTGTGCTGGTCACAATGACATTTCCTAATCTCCCCCACTGAAAAGTGACTTCCATGGAATAAAGTCAGCTTAGATGGATTTTCCATTTAAATGGTCAAGGATTAAAAAGAGTTGGCTGGACAAGCGTAACTCATTCATATAACGTTCCACTTAAAATACACATACACATCATGATATCCTTATGAAAATAAGCTGTCTTCTTAGTCACTGGAATTTGAAAGCAAAAGCTGACACTAAACCATTTTGATTAATATATGACATACTTGGAGGACTATGCTACACTTCATTCCCCTGAACTTCTGAGCTTCTGTGACTATTGTATCACGTTATGCAATTTGCAGCACTGGATACTTATACAAAAACATACATTTCATTTGAAACCTGACCAGGCTCATTCCTGTTCTAGATAGATTCATTATGACAACCTTTAATTGGGCAAACTGCCAAAATGCAGCCAGTTTAACAGGCCCGTTTAAATGCAGCACATAGACTAATATGCTTATTTGACTTACAGGTTGAGAATGATTTATTGAATAATACACGCTAGAGAGAGTATACAAAACCTTTCAAAGGGCAGTTCTCAAAGAGTTTAAAAGTCCACAAAACTGGCCTGCATAAAAGAGAGAAACTTGAGGAGTTTAAAAAAATTCACATTTTGTCAAGCTCAGTTCTACAAGCTAGTAGCAGCCCTGTTTAATTTGGGGAGATAAAAGGGTTAATAATTGCTAACAGAAATTAATTTATATCACGCTTTTACTCTATATAGTTGCAGGGAGCTGCATGCATGGGCAATGAGAAGGAAATACATATTTCAAATGATGACATATCCTTAACTTATTTATTTATTTTTATAAAATTGGGGGTGTGGGAGGAGGATATTAAATCTTGCCCTCTGGAATAATATGAAAAGATTTCTCAGGTTGCAGGACCTGGCTGATATAAGAATTTGTATTTGCCTGATGGTTATTTTGAGGAAAACCTATACAGACACCACATAGCCTACTATAGAACAAGTTTAGATCAATTGAAAAGTTTAGTGCTTTGTGGATTACAATGGCAAATTTATCTAATAATCATGTTTTGTAAATTAACAAAATTGTATCAAATAGATTTTCAATGCAGCTATTCACAGCCATTTCAAGAGCAATTTCCTCTATGATCTCAAGTAGAACAATGTTCTCGTGCCCCTCAGCCCCCACCTCCATTGGAAGCAATACACAGCTCAGCCTGGCAACTGTGGAGTGGAACTAATTCCTTCCTCTTAACGCCTGTCTCCAATTAGCTGGTGGGAAATATAAATGATTTACTTAAGAGACAGCTTTTCCCATTTACTCAAGCCTATTACCATTCTCATCCAAGCATCACTCAGCCTAATTGTCTTGGGAAACTGTACTGTGCAGCGGCAAAGAGCACAAAGTTGCTCACAGTGTGACCTAAGCAAGTTATTTAACCTTCTCGAGCCTCAGTTTCCTCACTTGATGAACGCGGATCAATTCTGCTACACACTTTTGCTGTATTGAATGAGAAACTATATCAATAGTACTTAATGTTGCCTGGTCCATAATAGTGTTTAACAAATCAATCATCATCATCCAATACATGAAAGGATAGATAAACAGACAATTACAAAACAATAAAGAAACCATAAAGGGAATGTACGAAATACAGTGAGAGCACCAAGGAGGCTTAACCCATGAATCTTTCCTTTATAACATCCCTGTTATACTTTGCTGTCACCAGAATCCATTTAAACAGCAATAAAGGCCGGGCGTGGTGGCTCACGCCTGTAATCCTAACACTCTGGGAGGCTGAGGCGGCGGATCGCTCAAGGTCAGGAGTTCGAAACCAGCCTGAGTGAGACCCCCTCTCTACTAAAAATAGAAAGAAATTAATTGACCAACTAACAATATATACAGAAAAAATTAGCCGGGTATGGTGGTGCATGCCTGTAGTCCCAGCTACTCGGGAGGCTGAGGCAGTAGGATCACTGGAGCCCAGGAGATTGAGGTTGCTGTGAGCGAGGCTGACGCCACGGCACTCACTCTAGCCTGGGCAACAAAGTGAGACTCTGTTTCAAAAAAAATAAATAAATAAACAGTAATAAAGAACTCAACACCTCATGGCATAGCTCTAATTATTGCACTATTTTCCCTTAAAAATAAGTCTTAAACTTGTATTAAAAAGTATGAAAACAATAGACACTGGCATGGATGCAGAAAGGAATGCTTACACACTATTGGCAGGACTGCAAATTATTAATAGTACAACCTCTATGGAAAACAGTATGGAGATTCCT